>JABUQX010034308.1:15000-17500 GCA_015478945.1 Trachelipus rathkii
AGAATACTGTAACACGTGAGATAATAAATAACACCTTCAGGAAATGAATTCCGTAACTGTTATGAAACAGTGACGAAACGTTGGAACCGCTGTGTAACCTCCCAAGATCATACTTCGAAGGAGATAACTTGTATTTTACGTAATTAAATACGACATCAGTACACCTACTTTGGGAACATAACATATATATATATATTATATTATATATATATATATATATATATATATATATTATATATATATATATATTATAAATATATAAAATATATATATCTATATATATATATATTATATATAATATATATATAATATATATTATATATATATATATATTATATATATATATATAATATACTATATATATATATATATATATATATATATATATATATATATATATATATATATATATGTATTAATATATTTATATTTTTATATATTTATTTTTTTATTTATATATATATATATATATATATATATATCTATATAATATATATATATATATAATATATATATATATATATATAATATATATAGTATATATAATATATATATTATATATATAATATATATATATATATATATATATAGGGGCCCTTAAAATAGTTCTTTGATGTAAAGTTTTGTTCTTCTTTAGTATAGACCACTATATGAATTGAATAATGATTTAAAAGTTACAAAACAAATGATTTATTCAATGAATAAATAATAAAAGTTGCCCAACAGTTGAGATACTCTTCTTCTTCATAAGTAGAATGGTGAGTCACTGACTTTTCCTGAATTTGACTTCTTTTCGAATTCTACGTTTCTTGTAATTTGATATTTGGAGGTGCTCGGGGGAGAGTATCTTAAAGCGAGTCTTCTATTTCTTCTGAGTGTCTTCTGATTTGGCATCTGACTGAGTATCTCAATGAAACGTGGCTTTATATACAATATTTGATGTACTTATACAAAAAATTTGCTTACGCAAATTTCAGCATAAGTTTAAAAATAAAAACAAATTTAAAATTTTTGCGAATAGTTGCAATTGAGGGTACTACATTACTTCCCATGCTAAACACGGAGTGGTAAAATATATAAATACATAATATGAAAGAATAATAAACATTCAAATGCATATTTGGGGGCATTCGAAAATGCTCACAAACATATAAAACATTTCAATGACTAAAAATAATAAAAATATATAATGACAAAGACATTTAAATATATGCATATCTGCTTATGCCCTTAGACATAAGCACACATACAAACATTTGAATGCATGAAAATACAAAATGTAAAATGGTATACATAAAAATACTAGAATGTTTTACATAAAAAAAGGTGCATTCAACTATAAACAAATTTGGTTATATCCGTTAGATATAAAGAAACATACAAACATTTGAATTCATAAAAATACAAAAATGTTTATACATAATTATTGATATAGAACAATTGAGTTACTCAAAAGATATAATAGGCCACATCGATCGAACCGATTGAATCCAAGAAAGGTCAGTATAAGGCGTTTCTAATGTATCCATGATTTGATCAAAGCGCACGGAAATAGTTTTCAAAGTTGTAGTTACGAAAGAAACATTGCCTGACCTATGTAGAGACAAAGTTGCCTGAAATTTAGGTCCTTTATTTGACAGATTTCTTCATAAATAAAAGGGAGCAGGCACAGAACCATTTAGAATTGGAAAAGGAATCTGAGTATGTAGTGGAATCCAAAAATAAGTTTCTGTCCATAATCTAAACTTAAAATGATGAAAGAAATCCATATCGAAAAGGAAGTTTGTTTGCTATGTCTAACGATGATTCCTCGAACTGTGATATTTGTGAAAAGATGAAGACCGCAATCCAAAATTAATTGAAAATGAAAAATGAAGTCGGTATCGATAATGTTCGTTTGTTTGAGTCATCTCGGAGTGTTCTGATTAGGATTTTTAGTATTATTGTAGCTTTTTCTTTTTCTTCATTTTGGTTTTCTTTTGGAGACAAACTTTTCTTGGTGAAGATAAAGGAGTTAGCAAGATCGATCATAATAAGAAGTTACTGGTGAAATGTTGATGGGTTAATTATCAGAAGGCGCTGGGTGTTCCACATACGGGATTACCAATAAATAGGGGCCCTTATTTTTTGGTTTTTGATGTAGGGCTCTATATGAATTGGATAATGATTTAAAAGTAATAAAACAAATGATTTATTCAATGAATAAGTAATAAAAGTTGTCCAACAGTTGTGATACTCTTCTTCTTCATAAGTAGAATGAAGAGTCACTGACTTTTCCCGAGTTTAAACCCATTTTGAATTCTGCGTTTTCTTGAAATTTGATATTTGGAGAAGCTCGGAAGAGAGTATCTTAAAGCGAGTCTTATTTCTTCTGAGTGTCTTCTGATTTGGTATCTAACTGAGTACTTCTATTTGATGTACTTATGCAAAAATTTTGCTTACGGCAAATTCTTTAGCAGAGAGTTTAAACATATAAAGATTTATAAATTTGTGTTGCGTA
>JABUQX010034308.1:30000-35000 GCA_015478945.1 Trachelipus rathkii
GAGATCCGATAATTTCAATGCAGTGGAATTGTTTTTAATGCTCTCCAAGTCAGGGCAATCTAATTTGAGATGTTTTGTGTTGTCGATGGTTTGGGAAAGGCATCTCTGCCAGTTGGGAGGGGGAGGGGTCTCCAAAATAATCAAATTTGTATTCCTAAAGGGAGGAGGGGTGGTGCTCAGAGCGGAGCTGTGAAGGTATTACCCGTGTTTATCGGTCCAAAGTTTCTTCACTATTGGAAAGTTCTGATAGACGAGCTTGAAGTACGGGATTGTTTGGATATATGAAGATCGTTCCCTGGGTCAGTTGTGTGTGTATGTGTTTAATGATATGAGTGTCGGGTGGTGTTTGAGGCACATTGTTGTATATAGTAGAATAGTATTTTGCTGGTGTAGCTTTGTTATTTTTAAGTGTAATGGGTTGTTATTGTGTTTGCTGTGAGGGTGATCTGTTGATGGCGATCTGCCATAAAATTGACGTCCTACCATCTCGACATGGTAGGACGTCCTACCATGACGAGATGGGTCCCTATTGGTAGGATTTTTATTTCAGTTTGAAGGTGATGTTTAGTTGTGTTGGGGAAGCAGCCAATTATTATCCTATTTGGTTAGGGCTTCGATAGCCTTGGTTCCCAAGTGTTCGAGGTGCATATTAGATATTTGGTCTGGGCTTACTGCTTGTGAATTTTTTAATTTTTTGTTTTTGTTGAGTACTTCTTGGGGGGGGGGTGAAAAGGAAGTTTTCTTGCTTGATTTTTAATATTTTAAGTTGTTTAATTATTTATCTGTTAGAAGGGATTGTGGGCTTATGGATAATTTTTGAATAGTGTGACATGATGATATTACATTGATTTTTGGGCTCAGAATTTTATTGTTTTATTTGCAGATTGCTTCGTGTGTGGGAGGGTGTTGGATATGTGATGTATGGATTTTTCTTATTGTGCGGAAAAGATGCTTTGTTTTTGTCTTGTAATTTATAATTTGCGTGTATTGTTTCCAGATCTCTCTTTGATTTGCGTTGATTAATGTATTTATTCTATCGTTAAGTTCTGTGATTTGATTAAGTTGAGCTGGGATTGGTTGTCTAATTTGCCTGAGGGTAGGTTAGGTTAGGTTAGGTTAGGTTAGGTTAGGTTAGGTTAGTGTTTCTTTCCTTTATTAGGGCTTCTATTTCACGTGAAAAATTAGGGTTAAATTGTTTACAGCAACCATGTGGGATGTATTTTTGGGAAGCCTTGAGAAATTTTTTATTAAATTCTTGTATTGCTTGATGGAATGAGAATCAGTTTGCTACTTGAAATGTTTCCAAATCCTGTTCAATGCCATCATTAAATACTTGCCGATGTGTTTTTTTTTTGTTTTTTTTGCTGGTTTTTTTTTTTTTTTTTTTTTTTTTTTTTTGAATGAATGAAGTGTAATTTGACTGTTTGTGTTGAGTTGTGAGAAGAATTGGGGAGTGGTCTGAGGAGAGTGCTTGAAAGGTTTGTCATGTAATAGTGACATGAATTTGAGGGGAACAGAAAATGATATCGGGGGATGTCAGATTATGATTTGTTTTGAAGAGGTCTTCGTGGTTGATTTCTACTGTTGAGAATACTAAGTGAGTGAAGATCATCAATGATGGCATCGTCTCTTTGGGAATGTGGGTGAGTATTTAGCCATGCAGGGTGGTGTGCGTTGGAATCTCCGGTGAGTATCAAGTTGTTATATTGTGCTAGAGGGGATAGATTTGGGGCATAGTTCTGTGGACAATTTCTAGATGCGGATGGGGGATATAAAAGTTGATTATGTTGTATGTTTTCTTGCTGACCTTACTGACTGGTATGATGATGTTTGGTTGTTGTTCATGAGCTGTTGTGTATGGCTTGTGGTGTTTCGAAATTATATATTTTTATGTATAAGTGTGACAAAGCTATGCTGAGGTGGTTTTTGTCCTGTCTTAAGATTGTGTAATTAGGGAATTCAGTGAGGTGTATGTTCTGTTTTAGATGTGATTCCTGTATGAGTGTTATGTGTATGTTGTATTTACTTAGTGTGTGTTGAAGTTCTTTATGTTTATTTTTTATCTCATTTATATTTAATTGGAGTATATTGATTGAATTATGGGGGTGTGGAATTTGGGTTTCTGTGTGTTCATTTCCGCATAGGTGACAGGACCAAGTTCTGGAGTAAGCCCTGGTGGTTTGAAGGTTTGTACACTTCAGGTGGAACCATTTATGACAGAAATTACACTGCACTAAGGTCTGACTGAGATCACATTTTCTAATGCATTTGGGACAGGAGTGTGCTCTGGATCCTGGGTTACCTTCCATGGTTACCTACCATATCTCTAGCCAACATGAGAAATTGGAGCACGTATATCAGTATATCTGAAATAACAAACTGTACAAGATGTATAATGAATACTTCAATGAACAAAATATTAATGGGACTTATCTTTGAGCCGCTGCGATTTTGGGGCTTCGACCCCGGTGATTGGACCTCCACCAGGAGGTACGAAGAGGGCAATCATTTGGAACCTGTCCACGCCGGGACCTTCCTTCTGCAATATTGCTTCTGGGGGGGGGGCGACGAGTGTAGGTTCCCAGTCAAACCACTTGGAAGCTGATTGCAACGTGACCTACATATATATATATATATATATATATATATATATATATATATATATATATATATATATATATATATATATATATATATATATATATATATATGCAAACACACGAAGGGCAAAAGAAGAATCATCTTTCAAATTAAGCAAAATTACTAATGAAGTACTTTCCAAAACAAAGAATTTCAATTTTAACTAATTTTAAAAAAACAAAAGAAAAAAAAATTCGTGACAATATCCAAAGAAAAACGAAAAAAAGAAAAAGAAAAATTAATAAATGAAAAGGGAAATGAAGATAAAAAGGGGGAGGAAAAAAGAGAGATTATAAAATAGATGACGTAAAGCAATGGGAAAATGAACGAAAATCTTTGCAATTTTGTCCATTTTGAGATTTATTTTACTTATTTTCGTAAGGATCAAAGATTCGTCGATAAGACCACAAATGAATGTTAACATTGACACACACATACAAACACAGGGGCCCGCACACTCACGTACACACACGCACACTTACATATACAGGTGTGGTTTCCAAAGTGGAGTATTGACAACTATCTGTAAGCCATGTACACTGACTCATGCAGCTATAATAATATATATATATATATATATATATATATATATATATATATATATATATATATATATATATATATATATATATATATATATATATATATATAGAACCGTAGGGTGGGTTTCTTATAGTGGATCTGAATATCTCGAAAATTTCATGAATCTTATAAGATTTTAGGGAAAGGTAGTGAAATGCCGCTCTATTAAGAAAAAAAGTTTAATAATAAATTCAAATTTAGGCAAACTTTATAACTTCATAAACGAAATATAACTTCAAACTTCAAAGTATATTCAACAACTTGAAGTAATGAAATTTAAACAAATGTTTATTAATTAAAAAAAAATCATTTATAATATTAATTATTGGATAATAATACCTGACATCGTTGGGTAATAGCTCTCATAGTTTCAAATTATTTTATAAATAATTTTTACTTTCAAAAAATAAATAAAATTTTTGTTATTCACACTACTACCGTCTTTATGTGATCACTTTCCATATATTTTTACAGCAAATCCAAGGTAGAAAATATACAACAGATTATTTTTCCTATATACCTTCATGAATTTAAAAGCTAATTCTCTAACAATATAGCAGCTTTATAGATCATATTTTTCGCATGATAGTAACTCATCTATTATATATATTATATATTTACTTCTGAATTGCTATTAAATAACATCTGTCTTGCTTCTTTAGGATTGTTTGTAAGTTCAACTTTACGGATGGGGAAGAGTTTCCCCATATATATATATATATATATATATATATATATATAGATGAAGCAAGGATTAGTTATATATATAAGAAGGTATATATATATATATATATATATATTATTATATATATATATATATATACATATACAAGTTATCGTGTAACAAATTTAGAACCGCCAACATACGCCTCACAAAGCCCGTGGGGTCGAAAGGAACAAACTCTCATTTGACTCACCAGACAACGATAGCAACATTTCGAAAGACGCTTTCGTCTTTCTCCCGAAACAGTGACCTTCGGAACGCCACTGTCGTCAATAGGTAGCCACTGGGGAGTACCCAGTATCAGTAACAGTTTAGCAACCAGCACATGGTCAATAGCCTGTGTGCCGTGTAAGAATTCTCTGGTACCTTTCAGCTTAAAGCGTAAACATTAGAACAACGTACCTGAGCTGAAAGAGCCAGCTGTCTCCGTGCAGCGCGGGACAGTGAATCTTCGGCAGCCTCACGTCGTGGCCAATAGGCTACCAAACATCGCACAAATTTAGAACTCCATATCACAAAGCCTGCAATGGTGGCCAAACCCTGGCTCACGGGGCCACCAACGTAATCTGGACGCTGTCCGTGGGTGCCGTGGGCTGGTCCGTTGACTCGTCGGTCGGCTCGCCGCTCGGGGAGGTCAGCAACGGGGCTCTAAACCGCAAGGTGACGCTCGTAAATGGGGCCAGTTCCTCTTTCAGGCGTACAAGCTTCCCGGACGAACGAGAGCCGGGTGCGAATCTGGTCATTTTTCCGAGCACACCGTGGCGCCGTCGACCAGTCCCGAGCGATAGTGAAGGCCTCAACCATGGCGCCGGGCCAGCCGCCCTCTGGTTGTGTTTTTGCACTCTTCGTACTAGGCCACCATCAACGAGGGCCAAAGGGAATTCACGCTTTTTCTCTGCACAGTGATCTCTGAAAGCAGCCAACAAATGCTGGCCAGGCTGGTCGGAAAGCACAGCATCGTGGGCCTGAACCAGCACATGGCTCACAAAATGGTCTCTGGGCTAGCTGAGACTCCCGTGCAGCGCGGGGTGCCTGGGACAACGAGTGAAATCTG
>JABUQX010034308.1:47500-60000 GCA_015478945.1 Trachelipus rathkii
AGCGAAATCATTCATCGCTCCTGATAGCTCCAATAGTTATGTGAAAATTATACGTCTGGCAGCGATATAGAAGAGATTATAAAATACTTACTTTGGAGCGATTCTTAAGATCGCCTCAGCGTAAGTTGTCGTACACTGATTATTATTATTATTATATATATATATTATATATATATATATATATATTATATATTTTTATTATATATATATATATATATATATATATATATATATATATATATATATTTGTCTTGTTAATTTTTACATTGATTTCATAGTAGCGACACATCGAATCCCATAATAATTTATTTTTTATGTCAGTTAACGTGCAATCATTTGGAGTGAGTTTGTGTTTGAGTTTTTAATTGTTTTATATATTTTTTACATGTTAGTATAATAATTTCAAAATGAATAGTGTATTAAATATATTAAATAATAAGTTTTCAAGATTTTCTCTTGAAGAAAAATTAAATATAAAAGAGCTTGGTAGGCCTATGCCAAATATAAAATTAACTCAGACATCATACAAGAGCAAAAACCGTACTCTCGAAAATTTAACGTGGATTTATATAAGAGACACAAATGGCTCTGCGGCTCCTCAGAGAAAAATGCTCTATTTTGCTTCCCATGTTTGCTATTTGAAGGAGATGATTCTTGGGCTAGAATTGGAGTGACTGATTTAGCCCATCTATCAGTCAAAATAGGTAAACATGAAGCTTCTGTAAGTCATAATGTAAACAATGAGGCTAATTTAGCAGTATTAGGAAAAGTAAATATAAAAGAAAATATTGATTCTGCTTACAAACAAGCGATTGAATGCCACAATCAGCAAGTTACTAAAAATAGATACATTTTACTAAGAATTATCAAAGCCATCAAATTTTGTGCAAATCTTGAACTCCCCTTAAGGGGTCATGACGAAAGTTCTGATTCTATGAATCCTGGTGTTTTTAAATCATTAATAGAATACAGTGCTGAATTAGATCCAACTTTAAGAGATCACTTAAAAAGTTCTAACGTTTTCAAAGGAACTTCAATGACTATACAAAATGATTTACTTTCTTGCTCTTGGAAATATGTAGGATGCACATATTAAAAGAGATTTCACAAGCTAGCTTTATAGGCATAATCGCAGATGAAACCTCTGATATATCAAACGAATTTCAATTAGCTCTCATTTTGCGCTATGAATATGACGGGAATATAAAAGAAAGATTTTGGGGACTTTTTAACCCAGCTTCTCACAGGGCAGAATCAATAGCTAGCGTTATTTCTGATCAATTAAAATCCATTTTACCGAACTGTCCAGAAAAATTGATTGCTCAAAGTTATGATGGTGCCGCAGTTATGAGTGGACACGTCAGTGGTGTAAACGTATTTATAAAAGACGTTTATCCAAATGCACATTATGTACACTGTTATGCGCATCAAATTAATTTGATAATGACTCAGTCAGTTTCTCAAATTCCAGAAGTTGGAGAATTCTTTAGAAATATGTCACTAATTCCAACCTTTTTTTCACAATCTCCTCAGAGATGCTCTGTATTAGATGAAATTATTGGGAAACGGTTGCCAAAAACTGTTAAAACAAGATGGAATTTTAACATCCGAACTGTAAACATGGTTTTTGAACATAGAGAGCTATTGTTAGAGTGCTTTGAAAAAATTCTAAATGAAAGCAAACAACCAGGAACACGAGATCAAGCAGGAGGTTTGCAAAGGTTATTGACTGATCCTACTTTTGTATTTTGGCTCACTGTTTTCCGCCATATAATGCCGCACGTAGATTGTTTCTATAATAAAATTCAATCAAGAAATGCAGACGTAATTCTCATAAAACAAGCTGTGAGTGAACTACAATTAGAATTAGGAAAGATTAGAAACAGTATGACCACCATAGCGTCGGGCGGGGTGACGTGGACCACTTTAGGTATAACTTGGTCTCCCGACTCTCCCCTAATGCACTTTTTGGAAATTTTTTTTTTTGTAAATCACGGCCCTATAGTCGGGCATAAGCACACAAAAAAATAATAATGTAATTCTAATAATAAAAGTTTTATTTAAGTTTGAATAACGCCGAGTCAGCCTGACCGTAGAGGGGTGACTCGGACCATCTGTTTAAATTCGTTTTTTACGTATAATTTCAATTTTATATTTTAATTTTTACTTAATATAATAATTATTTATCATATTAAAAAATTCGTAATAAGTATAAAAATGTCAAAATGATAAATTAAAATACGAATATATAATAAGGGTGGTCCGATTCACGCCCCTCTCCGCCCAATCCAGAGAAGAGTTGTGTGAAGCACTTTTTTGACTCGTTTTTTTTATAAAATTCAATTTTTTTTAAAAAATTTTCACTTAATATAAGTAACTTTTTATTACATTTAAATTAATTATACGTAATAAAAATGTCAATAATAATACGTAAAATACGAAAACCAATGGTGGTCCTCACCCCTCCATTAATTTTTACGGCGGGGTGAATCGGCCAAGTTAGTGCCCGTTTTTTTTTTGCCACTAATACTGCTTGGATCAAAAATTTATTATTTTGCCAGTTTAAAGCTAACATCCTCGAGTTCCACTGAAAAAATAATTAAAATCGATTCATCAACAATTTTTCATTTTATAACCGGAAGTATAAAAAAAAAAAAACACATTTTTCAAAAGTGAAGTTCTATTGAAGGAAATTTGTACCCTAATTTCTAACATTTTTAAAAATATAAAAATCTAGAATTAAATATGATCTAAATAAAACTTGTAGTACTACCGCGTGGGCTATAAAAGAGCGAAAAATTTTTTTTTTTTTTTTTTATTTTTTTTTATTTTATTTAGAGTGGACCGAATCACCCCTCCTAAAGAGGCGGGCCCGGTCACCCCGCCCGACGCTAATGGAAGAAATTGAGGGAACGTATGATGTTTGTGAGGTGAAGAGAAGAAGATCGTTAAATGCTTCCAATTACTACGAATTAAAAAAGCTACTGAGTATTGAGTTGCATTTAAAAAGACTAGCTAAGGAGAGGTTTTCGTTTAGTGATCATTTACTATCAGCTCAACTTTTCGAGCGTAAACACTTTAAATTATATAGAACCTCATTTCCCACAGTTGCATTTGAAAAGACTGTAACTGTTTATCCATTTTTTAACATCTTGAGACTCAAATCTGAACTTCAAGTTATATATTCTAGAGAAGATTTTTATTCCCTGAAAGGAGCTCTTGATTCTTATAAGTACATTATTGAAAATGGAATGGATCAGACTTTTGAAGAAACATTAAAGTTGCTAAAAATTTTAATAACTACTCCAATGGCATCTGTTGAAGCTGAAAGATGCTTTTCTAGATTAAAAAGAATAAAAACCGTTATTCGGAATACAATGGGGCAAGAAAGACTGAATGCCCTCGTTGCGCTTGCAACAGAAAGAGATATTGTCCAGAATTCATCTTTTGACAATCTTGTGATTGACTTATTTGCAAGTCAAAAAGCGAGAAGAATGGACTTTAGCTACAAATTATAAAAACCTACAATTTAATTATAAAGTAAGTAATTTATTATTTTTATATTTTATTTTAAATCATTCGTAACAGGTAACTTTTTTTTATGTAATTGTGCTACCGTACGAAGTAGAATAATGTCATAGGCGGCTAACCTTTTGTATAAAATGCGATATATATATATATATATATATATATATATATATATATGTAAATTGCAATCTTATATATATATATATATATATATATATATATATATATATATATATATATATATATATATATATATATATATATATATATATATATATATATATATATAGCTAATTAATCGTGAAAGATCGGGCACCCCATCCATTTCTACAACGAGTCGCCACTTGATATATACTAATATATATTATATATATATATATATAATATATATAATATATATTATATATATATATATATATATTTATATATATATATATATTAATATATATATTATATATATATAATATATAATATAGTCAGATTTTCTTAAATGCCTCTCAGGATGTAACTAGGGAACCGCAGCTCCTACAGGTAAAAATTAATATATTTGTAAATCAGCCAAAAATTGGATTTAACTTTTTTTTTTTTTTTTTTTTTTTTTTTTTTTTTTTTTTTTTTTTTTTTTTTTTTTTTTTTTTTTTTTTTTTTGGCTTATTCATCGAAAATATTTAAAAAAATTAATTTCTCCCATTTTAGGGGCTCGAGCCGACGGGGGGACAGAGGGGTTTGGACGTTTCAATACCTCGGAGGGAATGGCGAGAAACCCCCGCGACACCCCAAAGACCAAAGGAGCGGGGTTCCGGAGACCATCCCGCCGAGGGGGGGATTAGTCCCCCCCGTCGCCACTGGGAGGCCGAGAGACCCCGACTCCTGCATCTTTGCGGTTTTACCCTTGGTATTCCTTAGTTAAAGTAATACCAAAGTGTTTTTGGAAGTAAAATTATTTTTTTTTTTAACTAAGGAAATACCATAGGTAAACCGCAAGATGGCAGGAGTCGGGGTCTTCGGCCCCTACCGGTGGACGACGGGGGGACTAATCCCCCCTACGGGGAGGGTCCTCACCGAACCCCCGCTCTTTTGGTCTTTGGGGTGGTCGCGGGGTTCCTCCGACCATCCCTCCGGGTATGAAAACGTCCCCCCTCTGTCCCCCCGTCGGCTCGAGCCTAAATGGGGGGAAATAATTTTAAAAATATTTTCAATTAATAGCCAAAAAAAAAAAAAATTAAATCCATCCTTAGAATTTTTCCGCTGATTCCGAATATATAATTTGTTTTACTGTAGGATCTCCGGTCTCTAGTTACATACTGTGAGCATTAAAAAAATCTGACCTTCTATATATATATACATATCTATATATATATATATATAATATATATATATATATTAAATATATATATATTATATAATAATATATATAATAATATATATATATATATATTATACAACAATTTATTGTGGACACAAATAATATATATTTACGTCGAAAAAAACTAAAATTTAAATAAAATGAATTTGAAAATAAATCAATTTGAAGCTCAAAAAATAAAAAATAAGTTCTTTTTTATACTGACAATTACAAATTTTTTTAATTTTCTTTACCTAAAATAAAATATCATTACTAACCATATTCCAATACTAAATTATTTTGAGGGAACACTTGGCACGTTGCATGTTTTTCTTTAATTATAAAATCGATTATCTTTCCTAAAATATCGATATCTGACACATTACCTTAAACCGAACTATTACCATACTATATATATATATATATATATATATATATATATATATATAAATATATACATATATTATTATATAATATATATATATATATATATATATAATATATATAGTATATATTATATAATATATAATATTGATATTTGGTTTAAAACCACAACTTTCATCGATTTTAAATCTCAAAAAACTACAAAATAGCTACAGGGAAAAAAAGGAATACATTTGTTGTGAATTCTTTAAAGGTTTATTAGTAGAAAAACTGTAAAAAAAAAAAAAAAATAAAAAAAAAATCTCAAAAACTTCAATAGCTACAGCGAAAAGGAATACAATTTTGTGAAATCCTTGTAAAATTTTAGTTAGGAAAATGTAAAAAAAAAAAAATAAAAAATAAAAAGAAATATTGGCTTTTTTTTTTTTAGAGCCGGGGGCATAAAAAATATTTTTATATATATAATATTATATATATATATAATATATATATATGATATATATATATATATATATATTTTATATATATATATATATATATTACTATATATATATATTATTTGTAAGGTATTACACGGCAATAATAGGGGCTCGAGCCCACGGGGAACACAGGGGGGGGAAGTTTCCATTACCCCGTAGGGGAGGGGGCGGAGGAACCCCCCGCGACACCCAAATACCTAAGAGCGGGGTTCCGGAGAACGCTTCCGCGGAGGTGGGGGGGGGAATTATCTACCTCCGTAGTTCCCCGAAGGCTGAGAGAACCCCGACTCCTGCCATCGGTACGGTAGTATACCTTTGGGGTATTCTTTAGTAAAAAAAAAAAAAAGCAAAATTTTAATAGAAAGTCATTTATTTTAACGATGTAACCAAAATAAAAAGTCTCTAAATAGGCTCTCTAATCATATTACTATAATTATTTAACAATAATTTTTTTTATTTTTATTTTTTTTTTACATTTTCCTATCTAAAATTTTACCAGGATTCCAAAAATGTATTCCTTTTCGCTGTAGCTATTGTAGTTTTTGAGATATATTTTTTTTTATTTTTTTTATTTATTTTTTTTTTTTTTCATTTTTCCTCACTAAAATTGTACAAGCATTCCAGCAATGTATTTCTTTTCCTGTAGCTATTTTAGTTTTTTGAGATATGAAATTGTGGCCTTTAAAACCAATTCACCTAATTAAATGCTTTACAAAACTTTAGTTTAACCATTAAGTCAAATTTTAAAAAGGAAATAAATTTTGGCATAGCCTAAATTTTTGTTCACTTAGTGTGAAGTGAAATAAAAATATATATATCAATTCTTTTTACTGTTTTTCATTATATATATTTTAAAAAAATTTGTTTCCAAAATGATTCGTATATTTTCCAAAATGATTAGTATCGTTTTCGTAGTGCGACACACATTCTAGACATTTACCTATATATATATATATATATATATATATATATATATAAATATATAGAGATAAAAAAAAATATATATAAGTATACTATATATATATATATATATATATATATATATATATATATACACTTAATAGTTGCATACCCGCAACATAACAGTAGTAATAAATACAACCCCTAAAATGTATTTTCCCCATGCTGGGATTTGATCCTGGACCCTAGCACGCTCATCTGCTAGGGTCCAGGATCGAATTCCAGTATGGGGTAAATACATTTTAGGGGTTGTATTTATTATTATTATATATATATATATATAATATATATATATACTATATATTATATATATATATATATAGTAAATATATATATATATATATATATATATATATATATATATATATATAATATAAAGGGTCAGAAAGAAGACGCAGAATCCAATCTAGAGTGTCCCATTCAACCCATAAAAATTAAGAATTAATAATAATTTTTAATAATAATCAATGTAATTAATGAATAGTAATTATAATTAAGAAGTCATATGGGCCTACCTAGACTGTTCCAGTCAACCAGCAATAATTAAGAATAATAATTTAAAAGCCGCATTAGCCCCTCTAGAATGTCCCAGTCTTATAATTATAATTAATAAATAAGAATAATAATTCAGAAGCCTCATGGGCCTATCTCGACTGTCCCAGTCAACCCATAATAATTAATAATTAAGAATAATAATTAAGAAGCTGCATTAACCCCTCTAGAGTGTCCCAGTCAACCCATAGTATAGCTATAAGAATAATAGTTTAGAAGCCACATGGTCCTTTTTAGACTGTCCCAGACAACCAATAAAAATTAATAATTAAGAAGCCGCATTGGCCCCTCTAGAATATCCCAGTCAACCCATAGTAAATAAAAATAAGAATAATACTTAAGAAGCCGTAGGGCCTATCTAGACTGTCCCAGTCAACCAATAATAATTAAAAATAATAATTAAGAAGCCGCATTGACCCCTCTAGAATGTCCTAGTCAACTCATAATAAATAAGAATAATACTTAAGAAGCTGCATGGTCCTTTTTAGACTGTCCCAGTCAACCAATAAAAATTAATAACACAGGCCTGCATTTTTTCACTTTTGAAAAATTGTTTTTAGTTTAACTGTTGAACTTTGTTTTTTGACGTGCTGAATCCAAATATGACAGCAGTTTTTCTCTACCACGTAAGGATTTTTCACAAAACGCAATGACAAGTCATGAAGGAAAAACAGTAAATACTTATCAATGATGGTTAATTAAAAGTGTTTTAAATTGAAACACATTTATTTAAATTTGAAAGTAAATAGGTATATAAGGTGAAAAATATGTGTAAAACAAATATATGAAAATGAAACTTACAAATTAATAGCAGGGCGCAAATTTAAAGTCGACCTTACTCAGCCGCATAGTAGCGTTTTCGCTGATTTTGAAAGCTTCTTTTCTGACTTTTCCTTTTACATGTTGCTACTTCAGTTTCTCGAAGCAAACCCCAGCAGTAGTCCGCTATCATACTTGTATTCCAGCGACCCTGGTACCTCCTCTCTATTTCTTTCACATCTTGGTTGAAGCGCTCGCCTTGCTCTTCGCTAACAACTCCTAGATTTTCTGGAAAGTAGTCCATATGAGAATGAAGAAAGTGCAGCTTAAGGCTCATCGAACACCCCAGTTCTCTCAAATTTTGTAGCATATCTTCGACGATTGTTTTGAAATTTGTGTCTTTATTGTTTCCAAGAAACTTACTTACTACTTCCTTGAATGACAGGCATGCAACTTTTTCTTTAACATCCATTTTCGTTTCAAACTGTGGGTCTTTCATTAGTTTTCGAATATCAAGACCGACAAATATTCCCTCTTTAATTTTTGCATCGGATAATGCAGGGAAATTATTCCTTAGGTATTTGAAACATTCCCCTTCCTTAGAGAGAGCTTTTGTAAGCTGCTTCATTATGCTAAGTTTGATGTGAAGTGGAGGCAGGAGTACGTTCTTTTGGTCCACAAGGTTTTCTTTCACGACGTTCTTTATTCCAATTTCCAACCCAGATCTCCTCGTCCACTCTTTTTGTATCCAATGCTGGGCTTTGTTTCGACTGTCCCACTCACACAAGAAACAAGGGTATTTGGTGTACCCGCCTTGCTGTCCTAGAAGCATGGAAATCACTTTCAAATCTCCACATATAGTCCACTCATGGTCCTTATATTTTAACTTCGACAAAATCATACTCAGATTCTCGTAATGTTCTTTCAAATAAACAGAATGAGCAACTGGTACTGAGGCAAACTTATTGCCATTATGAAGGAGGACCGCTTTTAGACTTTGTTTGGACGAATCAGTAAACAACCTCCACTCCTTTACATCACAGTTTACATTGAACATACCTAACAGCCCAGTGATATCATTGCAGAATACTAGTTCATCTTCTTGAGAAAAGTACTGAAGAAAATCTCATTCTCTTTTTCTATACCATGAAAATGATGTACCTGGTGCTAATAAATATGTTCCCTTCAACCTTGAGCCTAACAATTCGGCTAACTCCTTCGGTAGATCTAAATCCTTCACAAGATCATTTAATTCTGGTTGTGTAAACAATTGAGGTTCGTTGTTATAACCACTAAACTCTTCACCAGAACTGCTCCCTTCAGTTTCAGTATCATAAGATGTCGCAAAATCATCTAACGAACTTGGTGGAGTTGGTACAGGAACATCAGGACCATGATCAACAGGACACATTATATTATATATATATATTAATATATATATATATATAATATATATATATATATATATATATATATATATATATATATATAATATAATATATATAATATATAAAATATATATATATATAAAGACAATATATATATATATATATATATATATATATATATATATATATATATATATATGACAGGTTCTTGACCTTTTTGTTTAATATTTGTGGGTAACATTTACTACCAAACAGTGTAAACACAGCCTTGTAAAGACAGCAAGAGAAAATAACTAAGAAAATGATTACACGTGATTTGTGAAAAAAACCTTACGTGATGGAGGGAAATGGATGTTATTTTCGAATTCAGCACACCAAAATACATGGAAATAAGACAATTTCATAGAAAAAAAATTTCCATTGCAGGCCTGTGTAATTAAGAAGCCTCATTTTCTTCCTCTAGAACTGTCAAATTAGTTGTCAAAATTAAGAAATTAAGAAATAATTTTCAAGAATAATTAATGTAATTAATGAATAGTAGTTATAATTAAGAAGCCACATGGGCCTAGCTAGACTGTCCCAGTCAACCAACAAAAATTAATAAATAAGAATAATAATACAGAAGCCGCATGGGCCTCTAAACTGTCCCAGTCAACTCATAACAATTAAAATTAAGAATAAAATTATTCTTAATTATTAATTATTAAGGGTTGACCTGGGACAGTCTAGTTTAGGCCCATCGGCTTCTGAAATTAATATTCTTATTTATAATTATATGGAATTGACTGGACAGTCTAGAGGGCCAATTTTTAATTATTCTTAATTAATTAATTATTGTTGGTTGACTGGGACATCTAGGTAGCCCATGTGGCTTCTTAATTACATATAAATACTATTCATTAATTACAATAATTATTATTAAAAATTATTCTAATTCTAATTTTTTATGGGTTGACTGGGACGATTCTAGAAGGGACAAAATGTGGCGTTCTCATAATTAATTGTTTGCTTGTCGACTGGACAGTCCCAAAAGGACCGCATGTGCTTCTTAAGTATTTTCTTATTTATAATGATTGACTGGGACATTTCTAGAAGGATCAATGGTAGCTTAATTTTTTTTAAATGTATTAATTATTGTGTTGGTTGACTGGGACATTCTAGATAGGCCAATGCGGCTTTGTTCATTTTTATTTCCTTATTTATTATTTATTAGGTTGAAAACCTGGGACATGTCTAGAGGCCAATGCGGCTCCTTAAATTATATAATTTTTTAATTGGTTGACTGGGACAGTCTAATAAGGACCTAAATGTGCTTCTTAAGTAATTATTCTTATCTTAATTATGGGTTTGACTGGACATTCTAGAGGGGTTAATGCAGCTTCTTAATTAATTTTTATTGGTTATAATTAAGGAGCTGCATTAACCTCTCTAGAATGTCCAAGTCAACCCATAAATAAATAAGAATAATACTTAAGAAGCCGATTGGTCCTATTTAGACTGTCCCTGTCAACCAATAAAAATTAATATTAGAAGCCGCATTTGCCACTCTAGAATGTCCCAGTCAACCCATAATAAATATAAATAAGAAAAATACTTAAGAAGCCGCGTAGGCCTATCTAGACTGTCCCAGTCAACTAATAATAATATATATATATAATAAATAATTAAAAATAATAATTAAGAAACCGCATTGATGCCTCTAGAATGTCCCAGTCAACTCATAATAAATAAGAATAAAACTTATGAAGCTGCATGGTCTTTTTTAGACTGTCCAGTCAACCATTAAAAATTAATAATTAAGAAGCCGCATTAGCCCATCTAGAATGTCAAAGTCAACTCATAATAAATATCAAATAATAAAAAAGAATAATATTTAAGAAGCCACATGGGCCTATCTAGACTGTCCCAGTCAACCAATAATATTATATAATTAATAATTAAAAATAATAATTAAGAAGCCGCATTGACCCCTCTAGAATGTCCCAGTCAACTCATAATAAATAAGAATAATACTTAAGAAGCCGCATGGTCCTTTTTAGACTGTCCCAGTCAACCAATAAAAATTAATAAATTAAGAAGCCGCACTGGCCCCTCTAGAATGTCCAAGTCAACCCATAATAAATAAAAATAATACTTAAGAAGCTGCATGGGCCTATCTAGACAACTTCACGCCTATTCTTATCTTCAAAGCCAAAAATCTACCTCCTCGTTGCTTTGGCATAGCCTAATTTTAAGAAAGGGTTGGATAGGTATATGGATGGGTTGGGTATCACATAGTATATTTAGACGAAGCCAAATTGGCTGGTTTTTAGTTATAGTAGTTAAGTAATATTATAGCTAGACTGTATGTGTGACCATAACTTAGTTATTAAGGCATGTGGATGGTTTGGGTAACATGTATCATTTTTTTTTTGACTAAGCCAAATTGGTAGATTTTGGTTACAGAAATTTGACAAGCCCTAGGGTGCTTTGTGGATTTGCGGGAGAGCATGTTGGTTAGTGGTTGCTGGGACAGTCTCGATAGGCCCATGTGGCTTCTTACTGTCCCTATATTTCTTATGTTCTTTCTTATGTTCTTACGTTGCGCCCTCTCCAGCATATCTATGTCTTTTCTAATAAGGGTGCTAAAATTGCAGACAATATTCAAATACTGCCTACATATCCTATTAATAAGACATTATACAAACAATAATATTAATTTGTGCTGCATCGGCAATTATTTTCATTTTTAACCTTAGGCCCTAGCTCTGGTTCAAAATCTTACAATGGAAACAATGAAACAGCAACACTAAAGAATGTTACAGACTTACGGGTTACAATGTCAATAGTTTGTTGAAAATTGAAAAAATATATTAAAAACTTCATAATATATATAGTTTTATTTTAATTTTTTATTTCTATTGAAGTTAAATCACCTAAATATATAAAAAAATAAAAAAAAAATATAAAAAAAAATAAAAAAATCAATAAAATCAAAAAAATCATGATTTCTTTATAAAAAAATCAAGTAAAAAAATCAGTTGATTTTTTTAATTTGATTTTTTTCGTGCCATCCCTGCCTCTAAGTAGATTTTTATAAAAACCATAGTGTACTCTAAAAAAAGA
>JABUQX010034308.1:65000-77500 GCA_015478945.1 Trachelipus rathkii
TAATATATAGTAATATATATATATATTATATATATATATATATATACTAATATTATATATACTATATTATATATTATATATATATATATATATATATATATATATATATATATATATATAATATAGTATATATATTATATATATATATATATATATAATAATATATATATATATATATATATATATATATAGTATATATTATATTATAATATATATATATATATAAATTATATATATATATAATATAATATATATATAATAATATATATATATATAGTATATATATATATATATATTACCTTACACTAGTATATAATAATTATATATATATAGCTATTGGTACGGTATAGGGCCTATATAAAATCCCTGCAAAAAATCTTGGAACCTAACTCCCATCCAATACATTTATCATAAGAAAAGCATAATAGAAATATCATATCATATATTATATTTCCCTATATAACACTCACCCTAATATTTGGTCATCATCCCCTTGGCTTTAATCACCATGTTGAGACATGTAGGCATCCTGTGAGAGAGTGTACTGTAGTATTCTTGGGACATGTCTGTCTCCCACAGAAGTTTAATTTTTTATTTGAGGTGTTTAAGGGAGGTTGACTTATGCTCAACAGGCTTATTTTTCATGAAGCACCAGCAGTTCTCAATAGAATCGAGGTCAGGCGAATTAGAAATCCAATCAAAAATTTTAATATTGTGATCATCAAGGAACTTCATTACTTAACTTGCTTTGAGGGCGTGGTGCAGACAGCATAAATGTGGTTCATTCTTGTGTCTTATAATTTTGTGGATCATAAGATCATTGAGGACACTGATATAATGATCACCGTTTATCATTTGGTTCTTAGGAAGGCAGTAGAGACTACCATGACTACCATTACCCCTAAAACACCCCCACATCATGACATATTCTGGGTGCTTCACTGTGGGTATATTGTAGTCTGAGTTGTACCAGCCGACACAGAAGAGGATCTTCTCACCTTGACAGAATGGTTCTTTCATCAGACCACATCACCTTCTCCCACTGCTGTGGTGTCCAATCTTTTTATTTCTTGGCAAAATTAAGGAATTTCATCCTCTTTGTGTCGGTGGGAAGTGGCTTTCTGGCATCAGTGTGGCTGGGAAGCTTCAGGTCTTTTTTAAAGGTGATGTAAGGTACAAACTGGAATGTTTTCCAGCAGCTTGAGGTGAGATTTTTTTTCAATTGTGAAGCTGTCAAACGAGAGTTCTTGGTCACTTCCCTTCATAGTAATAAGTTGTCTGTTGCCTTATAAGTTTTCCGTGGCCTTCCAGGGATAGGCTTTTAGGACAGGACATTGTTTGGTGGGAGCCGATGAGGTGTAGCAAGCTGGCGTGTTACAGTACTTTTACTTAAGCCAGAACAAATTCAAATTTTCTTTATGGAGACATTCTCCTGCCCCTAGGGATGAATCATATATTAACATATTAAAAATGGGCCTCAACAAAGCAATAGAAGCCAGAGCTACACCAAAATAACTTCCCTTATTAATGTCCTGCAAGTCGCTGACAAGCTAAACTGCTGCAACTGAAATCTGCCACTCAGCAAAGATGCCAGATATCACTGGATATAATAATCTTATAGTATATATAAGATTAAAAATGGCAAAAAAATCTTGGTACACTATTTTCATATTAATAGCATGGGTAGGTCCCAAGATTTTTTGCTATATATATATATAATATAATATATATGTATATCATTATACCTATATATATATATATACTATATATATATATATATATAATATATATATATATATATATAATACTCTATATATATATATATTACTATATAACTATACTATATATATATACTTATGAGGGAGAGAACAACACCATACTCGAACGATGAAACCAATTTACCTCCCCATGTTTTAATGGTGCGCCTTTCTCTTTTGCGTTCATATTCTTCACACACTCATCCTCCAGCAACATATACTAACCACCATTTATCCCACATATCATATACACATGATAAAAGTACACACCCCACTTCTAGATTAACTACACACCCCTTACAGACATTCCCTACTACTCATATCCTCTGAATGTGCGGTCGGGAGAAAGAATTCTCCCACATCGTATGTCCATGCGTGTCGTAGAAGTCGACTTAAGTGGCGGTAGGTAGTTGGTTGGCTGCCTACACCATTCTATTCTTGCCAGGGAATGCTAATCGCAGGCCTCGGAGAAGGTCGTGATCGCCGTTAAACGACCTTCTTAACTTGTCGGACGAAATTTATGAAATCGTAATGGGCTACATGAAATGCTCCAGAGGAATAAATTTGAGGAGAAGAGGGGAGCAGGGCGATGGAGTATTTAGAAAGCGGCCAACTATTTGATTTGCTCGCTGTGACTGAAACAAAGGATGAAAGGAAAACGTGAAAATTAAGTTTGGGTGTGATGTGAACTGTGATGCCGTTGCTGGTGTGGAAGAGAATGAGGGAGGAAGAGAAGGAGTTGCAATTTTGATGGATTGGACCTGTGGTATGAAGCTATGGTAGACTTTTATTGTGTGAGTCCTTACGAATTCTAAGGGTATAAATTTAAGTTTTGAAAGGTCAACGGTAGTGTGTCGGTTGTGACGTCATGGTCCATCTGAGGGAAACCTTGAAGAGAGTACGATTTTTCGGGATAATCTGAATGATGTTTTGGATGGGGTGAGTAGAGCTTCAGATTGATACGTTTGGGGACCTGAATGGTAGGATAGGTGATCAAAAAAGGCGATTTGGTTATAACGCGTGGTTTCTGGCCGCGGTGGCGGCGAGAAATGAGATGTGGAAGGTGATTGATTTCGTGAAGAGAGAGGTATCATGTAGCTGGTAAAGTAATTACTGATTCTTTAAACACAAGCAGTATCCATAAGTATACTAGAGTTCGTGTATGGTGTAGGTAGAATGGTATCGAAGTGAAAAGTCCATGATGATTTAGTTGTTGTGAAGAGGAGATGTCTGGAGTATGTGTTTGGAGTTAAATCAGGTTAGGGGCCCTTTAGGAATGGTATGATCGACTCATCTCATGTTGTTCTATGTAAAATTAGTACGTGGTCGGGGCTTGGATTGGAGAGGAATGGATGATACCGAAAGGAAGTTAGGTAAAATCAAGAGTGAGAAGTCTTAAAGTGTGCAAGATAATAAGAATAAAGTATGTAAGAGACTCTCGCTAGTAAAACGGACTTGAATGTGAACCAAGTTTGATCACTGAGCAAATCTGGGGGCAAATGAAGGAAGCCAATTGTTAGCTAGTGCAAAGAAGTGTGTGGGATGTTGCTAAAAAGTAGGAAGGTAAGGAATGTTAAACAGCGAATGTAGAATGAAGAGAGTGATGAAAAGCGGTTAAAGGTAAAAAAGATGCGTGGTTGAATGTACTAAAAGCAAATGATGGCAAGATTCAAAAGAAGATGCTTGGAATTATATAAGGAGGAAAAAGAAAATACTAAAACGGTTGTTATACGGTAGGAGAAAACAAGGTTAACCATGAAACAGTTTGGTAAGGAGGATGAATGAGGGACATACAAGGAAATAGGAAACTCTTTCCTGGAAGGAAGCGCGAAAGGTTAAGATGAGAATTAAGGGGAATCTGCTTAGAATAATGAATAGGGCATGGCTGCTTTTGTAACTGCATGAATGGATGTGAGGGAGTCGTGGAAAGAACACTCGAAATCTGCACATATTAAACCAGTATATTGATGAGTGTTAGTGAATGTGTGCGGTTTTGATGGTGCAAAGAAGGAATAGGTATTTGGGGATGAGGTTATTAGTAAGGAGGAGGTAATGGGTAGGTGAGAAAGTATGAAGAATGGTTAAATCTGCAGGTATAGATGAAATTACTATGTGTCAAATGATCAAGAGCGGAGGCGGAGATGGTGATTAATTGGATTTGGAAGTTCGTGTATAAAGCGTTTATGGAGGGTATAGTTCCAAGGGGATGGAGGAGAGCGGTAAATATACCCTGTATAAGGGTAAGGAGAAAAAGGTAAACTCTAGAAATTATAGGGGAATAAGTTAATTGAGTGTTGTAGGGAGTATATGCTGGTATTTTGTCGAAAGAGTGCGTCGAGTGACCTGCGGGACTGATTGGTGAAGAACAAGTGCGTTTAGGAGTGGTAGAGGATGTTGTGGATCAAATCTTTACATTTGAAACAAATGATTGAGAAAATGAGGGAGAAGAAGAATAAAATTGTATTTTAGGTTTTATGGATTTGCAACAGGCGTATGATAGAGTTAATAGGGAAGCTGTATGGCAGGTGTTAGTGAATATATGGTGTTGGTGCTAGGCTTCTGAATGGAATCAAAAGTATGATGACGAATGTGAAGCGTGTGTAAGAATAAATGGTGTCAATTGGTGATTGGTTTAGGATTAATATCGGAGTAAGGCAGGGTTGTGTTTATGTCTCCTTGGTTATCAATTATGTATATGGATGGGGTTATTAAGAATTTGAGGTGGGATGGCAGAAATGGTGTTAGAAGTGGAGAATGGAGTTGAGTGGAGGGTGCCCTACCCTATTATATGCGGATGGATTGGTTCTGTGTGCGCGAATCTGAAGAGAGTTTGAGAGGATGATAGAGAGGATTTGGAGGACTGTGTGAAAGGAGGGCTTGGTAAAGTAAACGTGGATAAGAGTAAGGTTATGGTTGTGAGTGAGGACACTCCTCAGTGTGAAAGTTATGTTAGATGGTGAGCAGCTGAACAAGTGTCTGAGTTTAAATAGTTAGGGTTATGTTGGATGAGAAGGGGAACGGACGATGCAGAGTGTAGTAGTGAAAGTTGGTGAAATGCAGGAAGGTGGCTGGTGCAATTAAATCCGTGGTGAATGCAAAGGGCCTAAGTCTTGAGTGTGCTAGGTCTTACATGAGGTATGTTGTTACCTGTGTTATTGTATGATAGTGAGACTATGGTCTGGAAATAAGAAGTATAGTCTTAAAGCTTCAATGTGGTCAATGGACAATCTTAGGGTTTGTAGGTGTTGGAAGAATGATAAAGAGGAGGGAATGAAACTGTATTAGAGAGTGGTTGGTGTGGAAGAAAGGGCGGTAAATGAGAGAATAAATGAAAGTATGTCATGAGATGGTTATGGTCATGTGGAAAGATTTGAATGATAGTAGCTGTTGCGTTAAGCGGATGTTTATAGTGGTGAGTGTGTTGGGAACCGACCGGCTGGAGACCGAAGGAGAAAAGTGGATTGAGTCGGTTAACACGAATGTCTGAAGGAGAGGAAATGTGAGTTTGGCAGAGGCGAGAAATAAGGTGTGCATGATAGGAGAGAATGCGGGGTTTTTGCTATGAACATGGGGCATGGTTGGGCCACCTGGAGCCAGGGGATGATCCCTTACATTGACGATTTTACCATACAGTGAGGGTCCGTCGCGGTCCCATGATGCTCTAGGGTGGATTTTCTGTCTGTGACGAGCTCTCACTAATTAATGTACAGAGGGGGCGTAAGGCTGGGCTTTCTTTTCGACGTTTGTCATGTTCTCCCTCACTGCTTTTCTTTTCCGATGCTTGTACAGCACCTTACCCCCAATCTTGGGGCAAAGAGGAAGGTGAAGAAAGAAAGAAAGAAATATATATATATATATATATAATATATATATATATATAATATATATATATATATATATATATATATATATATATATATATATATACTATATAATATTATATAATATATAATACATATATATATATATAATATATATTATATATAATATATATATATATATAAACTCTTCAGATATGAAATTTCTGATTCATCATCAGAAGGATTTACACTACTTTTTGGAGATAGTCGAGCTGTCTTCAAATTTAAACCCTTGATAATAGATGTGTACCAGGGGAGTACCCAAGTAATCTCTGTGAATTCCCGCGGACTTCTTAAATTTGAGCATTACAGAAAAAAACCTGGGTAAGCCCACATTCAATATGAAGAATATTTTTAGAGTAGCGAATTGTTGTGCTTTATTTAAATGAAGATGGCATAAACTCCTTGTTTTTATACATTTTATTAATATGGTAAGGTATGTTGATAATGATAATTCACTTTAATTATGTTCACATTTTTTTCCTTTTTTTTTTTTTTTTTATACTATTTTAAAAATTTAAACAAATTTTGATTATACATACACACGGACTGAGCCCTAATCTAGGAGGGGATGTACCCATTTAACGTCCGAGCAGGACGAAGCCAAACCCAAGGAGAGAATGGCTCACATTCTCCCACCCGACCG
This sequence comes from Trachelipus rathkii, assembly GCA_015478945.1. NCBI lineage: Eukaryota > Metazoa > Arthropoda > Malacostraca > Isopoda > Trachelipodidae > Trachelipus > Trachelipus rathkii. The sequence goes on from JABUQX010034308.1 coordinate 71,264, forward strand.
GTTGTGAATCTGGGACCCTCGCTTTGTTTGACGAGTACTCTACCACCAAGCTATCCAGCACTTTTATATAAAAAAAAATAATATATATTGATTAAAATTTGGTAACAGAGAAAACAAAACACTTACGGATAGAAGAACTTGATTGTAGAGTTCTACGAAGGCAGGAAAATAACTGTTTGCGAGGTAACAATAAAACAAAATAACTCTTAACTGATAGATATTACTATCTAATAAATACTTAAACTTAACTATTTGTCACACCAAACACCAACCCTGTTAATCCCTGATGCATCAGTTATCAACAAGGTATAGAGGCACCCCTAAATATAAAAGTGCCTCCACTACTGACTTAGTACCAATGACTTTAACTAAACCTACTTGTCACCACTACAAACCACTTTTCATTCCTATACCTTCTCTGCAACCTTCACCTCCTTTATCTGACTTTCACTATTGAACCATCAACGTCTGACACTACTTATTATAACCATATATTAAACTTAACTACTGTAATAGAAGAAAGAATATATATACATTAGATACATTATACACAATAATTACTAAAACTTAAATCTACATCTACTCTACAGCCTGACTTTGGTCAGACCCACTAAACAAATAAACTATTTTACAATCTGCCTCTCTTCATTAACCCCATCTTCTCCGTCTGTTACGAAACCACAACTATCACTCCTGAAATACATGATACATAATACATAAATTTTATCAATCTTATACTCTTCTCTCCCCACCTTTCACTTGTCCAAAACTCTACACCTACACAAACACTGCACCAAAATTACACCCCAACACCAAACCACCACACCTACAAAATAAACCTAACTGCTCCAACTCTACTGCTACCACTTCTACTACCCCTACTATTACTACTACTACTACATACAAGACAAACACTAAAACTAACTCACATACTTCACTCTAGATCAGACACATCTGGTTCCTGATCATACCCATACTTCAACAAAAACATTTCTAACACTACCCCTTCACTTTCATAACTAGAAAAATGCTCAAAAACTCTATACAACCACTCCATATAAAGCTCACCCTCTTTACGTCTCACCCATTCTTCATTTACAGTTTTTTCTTTAGCATCACGCTTACCTTTCTTCCTCTTCTTTCCTATCTTTCCTTTTTCACTCCTTCCCCCCTTTTTTACACTTACATCTGTACACTGTTTAACTATTTCTGAATCACCACACTTCACTTCCCCATCTACAACACTCATTTCCCTTTCTACGTCTACTTTCACGTTTTCATTCCTCACAAAGCTATTAACACCAACCTTTGTCTTCACATTTTTCTCTACAGCTACATCATTTTCCTCATCACCTGTCCACACTCTTACCGGAACAACAACTCTTTCACCACTTTCTCCCATACGCTTGTTCTCCTTTTTTTCTTCATCATTGTCAGTCTCACTGCCACATATGAAGGGATTTCCCCCTATTATCCTACAGATACTATCAAATTCTTCTTCAATAGTCTCATCCTCATCGTACGTGTTCTTGCCACTACTTACTGTATTACTCACTACTTCTACTTTATTCACACTACTGGTAACTCCTTTCTTCTTAACGCACAACTCACCATACTCATCACAATCTCTCCACAAATGTTTTTCCGATCTACACAAATCGCATCCCTTTCTCCTCCATCCACTCTCCTCACAACTGTTCATTCCTCCTCCACCATAAAACATACTACTTTCAACAACAACATTATTACCGCCAACTACAGTTTTACTACTTTCTACACTATCTACTACCTTATCACTACAACTACGTACTTGTTGTCTTCTACCTATACCAACACCACCATTACCTCTTCCTCTCTGTTCGCCACCACCATACCCACCTCTACCCCTAGAAGGACACTTATAGGCGTAGTGGTATTTAGACCTACATATGTTACACTCACTCACTCTACCCTCCTTATCTCTCACATTCAACAACTGACCACAAAACCACTCCTCACTTCTGAGCCCATTCATAGACATCTGGTTACTTGAATACCAACTACTCTCACTCACTTCGTTACCAGCACCTCGGTTCTCTACTTTCTTTCCAAAACCCTCACATATGTTTATCAACGCATCTCGAAAGGTACGAAACACCCACTCATCTTTTCCACAATAAGCCAAAACCATTTGTCTTTGACTGTCACTCACCTCTGCTCCTTCCAATAGATGCACACATTTCATATCTTCTCCTAAATCCACTTTACCAACCATCTTACACCTTCTCTCAATCACCTCATATCTGTTCGCATATTCCCTCATTGATTCATCCTTCTTTCTTTTAATATAGAAGTACTCACATAATTTGTCGTACCTATCCCTTTGTTTCTCTTTCGCATACCTTTCATCCAACTTACGTAATATTTCATCTACTCCTTCCTTTTTACCTAATGACTCCCAATCCACCGTCCACACACACTCATAAGCCTTTGCACCCAAACTGAACAGAAGCTCACCTGCAGGTTGTTCAAACTCCTCACCACAAATCTTAAACCACAACTTTACTTTACTCTTCCACACATCATACTCGTCTGCATTCAAATCTCCCTTAAACTCGGGACATGCTCTACGCACCCTCTTTTCTACAACCACTTCCACTTTCTTTTCACCATCAGTATCACTACCATCACCTTTCTTATCCATCTTTCACTTCACCACTACACACACCCTAAAGCAGACAAGGTTCTACTACACAAATCTACGTATTCTACCAAGTTCTTCACCATACACTATGCTACCGTCAGTCAACAGAGCACACCACTACTCCCAGAAAGAAACGAACTACGCTCTGCTACATGTGGTAACAGAGAAAACAAAACACTTACGGATAGAAGAACTTGATTGTAGAGTTCTACGAAGGCAGGAAAATAACTGTTTGCGAGGTAACAATAAAACAAAAAAACTCTTAACTGATAGATATTACTATCTAATAAATACTTAAACTTAACTATTTGTCACACCAAACACCAACCCTGTTAATCCCTGATGCATCAGTTATCAACAAGGTATAGAGGCACCCCTAAATATAAAAGTGCCTCCACTACTGACTTAGTACCAATGACTTTAACTAAACCTACTTGTCACCACTACAAACCACTTTTCATTCCTATACCTTCACTGCAACCTTCACCTCCTTTATCTGACTTTCACTATTGAACCATCAACGTCTGACACTACTTATTATAACCATATATTTAAACTTAACTACTGTAATAGAAGAAAGAATATACATTAGATACATTATACACAATAATTACTAAAACTTAAATCTACATCTACTCTACAGCCTGACTTTGGTCAGACCCACTAAACAAATAAACTATTTTACAATCTGCCTCTCTTCATTAACCCCATCTTCTCCGTCTGTTACGAAACCACAACTATCACTCCTGAAATACATGATACATAATACATAAATTTTATCATATATATATATATATATATATATATACTGCTATAACTAATATATATATATATATATATATATATATATATATATATATATATATATATATATATATATTATATATATATATATATATATATACACATATACATAAATAGACATATACATATACACAAAACATATATACTAATATAAATATCACTATTATTACTATTATTATTATTATTATTATTATTATTATTATTATTATTATTATTATTATTATTATTATTATTATTATTATTATTATTATTATTATTATTATTATTATTATTATTATTATTATTATATCCAAACAAAACCGTACTCCAAGGACGTTCACCAGAACTCTCCAATAGTGAACAAACTTTGCATCACCAAACACGAGTATATATATATATATATATATATATCTCTCCCCATACTGCTATACTATATATATATATATATATATATATATATATAATATATATATACAATTAATATATATATATTCTCTTATATACTATATATATATATATATATATATATATATATATTCTTTATCCTCCCTACATTTCCCCAGATGGGGGGGGGAGGTGCGTAACTTGAACCAGAAACAAAAGTTTAGTAGTGTAACATTACGTGAGTCAAAAGGAAAGCCTCCTCTCATACCCTTAAGTGCAAGCTTGTCACAGCCAAAAATCCAATCTAGGGCTTCACAACACTGCGACAGACCCCCTTGTGGTATCTTGTCAATGTTAGGGTTCATCTGGGTCAGGCCGACAACAATGACCCCTAACAAAACCCCGGCATTCACTCTTTTTATGCACCATTCTTCTAGCTCGAACCAAATTCACATTCTTTTCCTTAAGACACCTTTACCCACTCAATCCACTTTTTCATAGGTCTCCCAGCCAGTCGATTCCCCCAAAAATTCACCTCTATATACCCCCTTAGCCAACTGACTATCATCCATCCTTTCCATACGACCAAGCCATCTTAATATACTCTCATTTATTCCCTCGTTCGCATCTTCACACCACACAACTCTCTAACATGGTCATTTCTCATTTTATCAATTCTCACAACTAACAACTCCCTAAGATTATCTATCTGAGCTGATTGTACTTTAGATATATACCTCTTATTCCACACGATAGTTTCCTTGCAATACCTTAACACCAGTAACAACATCGCCTCATGCAGAACCTTAGTTCACTCAAGACTTAGTCCATTGCATTCACCAAAGGTTTAATTGCACCTGCACCTTTCCACCATTCACAACTTTCTTATTACGCTATGTAGTTAAGTTCCAAATTTTGCTCAAATTTATACTTTATATCTCTTGTATGTGGTTATTCATTGTTTCTTTTATTAGTGCTTTTTTTACTTTCTTTATTTTTCTTTTTCTTTCTTTTATTAAAATCTGAACAAGTACTTACCCCCAATTTGTATGCGAAATATATATTTAGATTGTAGTTCTTCTTATATGGAATATAAAGTAGTGTTAATACCATTTTAGCCTTCTATTAGGCGCATTACTAAACATACTCAATTGGTTCAGTGAAATTGACGGTGCTCCTGCCGAAGGTGAAGAGAATCCTAACAAAGCTGATGAAAATGCTCAAGATGAAGAGGAATCAGACTTGGATGGTTTATGGGAGGAAACCTTCAAGAGCCATACAGACTCCAAGCCAAGAGGACCGTCCTCGATAGGTGTTGATGTCAATTTCATTGGAAGCAAACAGGTTTATGGAATTCCAGAACATGCTGACTCCTTCAAACTCAAAGATACTAGGTAAAATTTATATTTGTTTTGTAAAGAAAGGATATTTATTTTTACTTTACGTTTGCCACAATATCTCATTGGCATTCTAATATACAAATATTTGTTCATATATATATATTAAAACTAGTAAACAATTTCAATGGGCTTTTATCGGTGTATTTTATTCTAAAACTGATTATACTTTGTGTTAAGTACATTTAGAATTCAAATAAATAGGAGTATAAAATTTTTTGTAGTATTATTTATTATATAGATTTACACATGTATAAAAATTTATGGAAGAGTGTGGAGGGTGCCCTACCTATTTTATGCTGATGATTTGTTTTTGTGTGGCGAATCTGAAAAGAGTTTGAGAGGATTGGTAGAGGGATTTGGCAGGGTGTGTAAAAAGAGGGGTATAAAAGTAAATGTAGATAAGGGTAAGGTTATGGTTGTGAGTGAGGACAGTCCTCTGTGTGAAATTATGTTTGATGGTGAGCAACTGGAACAAGATCCTGAGTTTTTTAAATATTTAGGATACATGTTGGATGAAAAGGGAAGGGACGATGCAGAGTGCAGTAGGAAAGTTGTGAATAGTAGGAAGATGGCTGGAGTCATTAAATCCTTGGTGGATGTAAAAGGACTAAATCTTGAGTACACTAGGGTCTTACATGAGTGTATGTTGTTACCTGTGTTAATGTATAGTAGTGAAACTATGGTGTGGAATAAGAGGTATAGATCTAAGGTGAGAAGAATTGATAAAATGGTTAGTGAACGTATTAGGGAGTTGTGTGGTGTGAAGAAAGGAGCAAATGAGAGATTGAATGAAAGTACATTGAGATGGTTTGGTCATGTGGAAAGGATGGATGGGAATCGACTGGCTGGGAGACCGAAGGAAAATAGGAGAGGAGAGGAATGTGAGTTTGGTAGAGGCGAGAAGAAGGTGCATAACAGGAGTGAATGGCGGGGTTTTGTGAGGGGGTATGGTTGTCACCCACCTGGGCCGAGTGATGAACCCTACAT
>JABUQX010034308.1:82500-95000 GCA_015478945.1 Trachelipus rathkii
TCGTCCTCTTCTCACAAGAAAGTACCATAACATCAACAACGACTTCGGCGCAGAAACCAAACTGCGTAACTTCTTGCTGTACTCCCATTCAATTTTAGTTTCTTCTCAGACCCTCCACCTGGCGTCCTCTCTGTTACGTTTTTCATCCACTATTTTCTACCTTACTTACGAACATCACGTATGCTTGTCACGCAACCCTCTCCTTTGGGCGGAAACCCTTGATGCCGCCCCAACACAAATGACCAATTAACACCGATGAGAACGTCCCCTCTTCAGTAATGAGCTGCATAGTGGAGTCAAAACTCGACACTCTCACGACTGTCACATCTCAAGCGATCCCATTATTTTAACTCCTGATGCCATCCGAAATACCTCCTGTGCCGCACGATTAATGTCGCTGAATAAGTTGGAATGAGCCAGCTGCTATATTGCCTCACCCGCAGGGGAGGCAATTACCTGTTACGCACAGTGACATTTACAAGCTTCCGCCCACTCTATTACCTACCTTCAGTGTACCTTTCCCACTACCAAAATGAAAATTGATTTCACCAGGTACCTGTTCTCACGTGCCTATTGCGCCTCAGACGGTGTTTTAATTGACAAATTTGGAGAACTCCAACAAGTCTCTTGTGACACCCTCTTGCCGCCCCCTTTGCCCATTGTCCTTTTGTTCTGGGACCAGAAATTCTCGAACTTGCACAATAAACCAGATCTTCGCCCAGAAGCGAATGGCCGCGCCTGTAAAGAGAAACTTTCATGCTATCCTTCTGCAGCGATAATTCCACTATGACTGGAGGACTTTCTATCCTGTATTGTCCCCCACAACCACACGCACCGACATATGTATATTCCTTCCAATTCATCATTTCATGGTGTCACTTCGGATGGTATTTGTTGGACATCATTTGAATCAGCGAACTGCTCTCCTATTTTTTTTTAGACATGACTCAAACCGCAGCCTGTCGCAACTCTCCTTTATCTACGCCTCTTATGTCATGAGCAATGTAGAGGCCCATTCGCCTCCTGTGGACTGCACACTACTCCATCTTCCACGAATCCCTCTCCACGCCTGAATCTTCGGCTTCAAAATCGGGGTACTTCCCAGAAGTCTGTAACATCCCCTTCGAGAACCGTCTTTTGTACATTTTATCAGAGTCCAAGTCCTTTCGAAGCAACGCTAATTTTCCCTTTTTACGTGAACTGTATGACATTTAAGATCTAATTTTCCTAAACTGTTTGCTTTTCGTTTTGTGTAGGTGTTTTGCCTGGAGTTTCATCCTCAACCCAGTTTTACCACATTCCAGTGAGCAGCTTCAACACCTGTACAGCTACTCAAAAAAAAAAAAATAATAACTTCCATTAAAACTAAATCTTACAGATATAAAATAGTGACTGGGAAAGAGGAGAAGTAGATTGCAAATACCAGATGATAGATACCAGTTCTTTCAATACCATCTTTATCTCCACAATATTACATTATAAGAGAAATTAAATGAGTATGTAATACTAAAGAAAGGTTGCTTTAACATATTTATTACCAATTTTTATTATTATTATTATTATTATTATTATTATTATTATTATTATTGTAGGGTGGTGTTGGCCTGGAACGTCTAGTTACATCGATTTTACAAATTTAGCAGCAAGGGAACATTATATAAATACTTATAGTTTGGATAGATATCAAGTAAGTCATTCGCGATATATATACAGCAGATATATATATATATTATGTAAAAGGATAGATATATATATATATATATATATATATATATATATATATATATATATATATATATATATATATATATATATATATATATTGTATATATATATCTATATATATATATATATATATATATATATATATATATATATATATATATATATATATATATAAAGGTATGTAAAAGGAGGGGTTTGAAAGTAAACGTAGATAAGAGTAGGTTATGGTTGTGGGGAGGAGGACAGTCCTCAGGAAAGCAGGTTAGATGATGAGCAGCTGGGACAAGTGTCCCGGAGTTTTAAATATTTAGGTATGTGTTGGATGAGAAGGAACGGATGATGCAGAGTGTAGTAGGAAAGTTGTAAATGGCAGGAAGGCGGCTGCAATTAAATGTTGGTGAATGTAAAGGGACTAAGTCTTGAGGCGCTAGGGTCTTACATGAGTGTTGTTACCTGTGTTGTACAGTAGTGTGACTATGGTCTGGAATAAGAAGCATGAGATCTAAAGTTCAATAACAGATGGACACCTAGGGGCATGCTATGTGAAAAGAATTAATAAATGAGGAATGAGAACGATTAGAGAGTTGTGTGGTGTGAAGCAAAGGTAAATGAGAGAATAAATGAAAGTATGTTGAGATGGTTTGGTCATGTGGAAAGGATGAATGATAGTCGGTTGGTTAACCGGATGTATAGTGGAGAGTGTTGGGAACCGAAACAGGCTGGGAGACCGAAGAGAAAGTGGATTGAGTCGGTGAACTGAATGTCTGAAGGAGAGAATGCAGAGTTTGGCAGAGGCGAGAATAAAGGTGCATGATAGGAGAGAATGGCGGGTTTTGTGAGGGGCGGGGTATGGTTGTGGGCCCACCTGGGCCAGGGGATGAACCCTACATTGACGATTTACTATAGTGAGGGTCCGTCGCGTCCCGTGAAGCTCTAGGGTGGATTTCTGTCTGTGACGAGCTCACTAATTAATGGTACTGAGGGGGCGGTGACTGGGCTTTCTTTCGACGTTTGTCATGTTCTCCTACTGCTTTCTTTCCGATGCTTGTAGCGCACCTTACCCCCAATCTGGGGCAAAGAGGAAGATGAAGAAAGAAAGAAAGATATATATATATATATATATATATATATATATATATATATATATATATATATATATATATATATATATATATATATATATATATATATATATATATATATATATATATATATATATATATATATATATATATTAGTGTACGGAACTGAAATTTTTAGTTCCGCCCGGAACCGGAATTAGCTCACAAAAAAAATTCCGGCCGGAATTCCGGCCGGAACCGGAATTTTTTTGAACTTTCCTTTACCTATAAAGGATGTAAAAAAAATATTTTATATAACTTTCAACATAAAATTTTATATTAAGTATAACGCCACTTCATGAACATATGGAAAATTATCATTGAAGAGAATATCTGGAAGTCCAAAAATTTTAATTGTAAAAGGGAGAGTCTTGTATTTTCTAGAACAGGGGAAACCACAAAAGAGCAATAGATCCAAGCCGTGAAATAAGTGAGTTTTGAGAAGAGTTTCTCCCCAAAAAAGATTTGGCATATCAATGACCCCAAATCACAGAAAATAATGAATATTATCGCAATGAGTAACCAGCCATTCACAGTCACAGAAGAGAAGGGATTCATAGAACTTATTGGCCATCTTCAACCAAAATATCTTATTCCTAGTAGAAAATATTTTGCAGAGAAAATGTTACCAACTTCAAACAGGAAATTGAGATCAGCAGTATTCGAGAAGTTATCTAAGGCTGATCAGATATCATTTACTACAGATTTATAGAGAGCTAAATAATTCAAACGACTCATTTATTTCTTTAAACTGTACTCTGGCATACCTGCCAGTTAGTAAAAATGGACTGTGTACTCCATTGCAAGTATTTCCCAGGTTCTCATTCTGGAATTAAAATCTCTATGAGTTTTGAAATTACAATGAATAATTGGGAAATTCCTCCTAACATAATCCATTTGATCCTTCAAGATGGAGCATATAACATGAAACTTGGAACTGATATAGCAGGATACAAAAGTTTTTCTTGTTTTATTCATAAACTTTAATTTATTAAAGATGCCTTATTTTGTCAAAGAACAGTGTGATTTAATAAAGAAATGTATGAATATTTGTACACATTTCAATCATTCCAGTTTTTAAACTGCAATGAACTTAAAAGAATACAAAGAGACTTGTATCCACATCTTGCAAGCCCACTTATACCAATTCACACATTTGATTCTAGAAAGAATTGAAGGTTTGAAAAGACCTCTGCAAGTTTATATTATAGAACAATCAATCATTTAAGCTTTGACTGCTAATAAATGGCAAATACTTGAAAAAATTCTAAGAGTTTTGCAACCATTTCTCATGGTTACGGAAACTATAAGGCAAAATCAATTATATCATCAATTATTCTACATATTTGAGCTCTCCAGCATATCTCTCAAACTCTGAGGATGACAGCAGAGAATAAAGAAGAGCTGAAGAAGGCATTAGAGTTTAGATTTATGAATAAAAAGGAAGAGAAAGGATCAATAGACATATATCAAAACAAGATAATTGTTTTAAATACTGTAGTATACCCAAGATACTAACTGACTTTATTTTCTAATGAAATAAGAAAATTGAGTAGAAAATGGATGCTTGAAGAAATATGCAAATAATTGAAGGTAGAAAGTGATGATAGTAGTAGCAGTACAGAAACGAGCATTATCTACAATAAACTTAGATTTGCCAAGTACCTCAAAATCATCAGGAGCATTAAGAAAAGAAATTACTTCAAAGTTACTTAGTTTTTATAAGTTTGAAGAAAGTGAAAGTGACAGCGAGTCAGTTATTGTAAAAAAAAAAAAAATCAGTGGCTCTTCAAAATATTTAATTTAAAGAAATTGAAATTTTTAAAAAGAAAAATCAATTTCAGACTTTTAAAAAGAAGAATTTTAATTGTGCTGTGTAGTGAAAACAAAACAATTCCCAAACATAGCAGTACTAGCCCAAAAATTACTCTCCTTTCCAGTCTCCTCCATATATTCAGAGAAATTATTTTCATTTTCAGAAGCAGGAAATATATTTGAAGAAAAACGTTTAAAAATATCGCTCAATACTGGTGAACAGTTTTTCTTAATCATTTAATCATGATTCTTCAGCAATCTTTTCAAAATATTTAAAGAAAGTTAACTTATATATATATATATATATATATATATATATATATATATATATATATATATATATATATGTATATAGAAATATAGAATATATATATATATATATATATATATATATATATATATATATATATATATATATATATATATATATATATATATATATATATATATATATATATATATATATATATAATATAAGTATTTATAGAATGTATTTATTTTTTATTTAGGCTTACAGATTTTCTTGCTTACATCGCATATTTATATATGTGTTATATATATATACATATATATTTATATATATATATATATATATATATATATATATATATATATATATATATATATATGTTGTATTATATATATATATATATATATATATATATATATATATATATATATATATTTAATTTTGTCAATTAATTTTGTATTTAATGTGAATATCTTATAATCCTATATTTGAGGTATTTGAGTAAACTTCATTTAAATAATACTGTAGGTATGTGTGATACACTGTATGAATACTACACAAGGCTACTATTATATTTTGTTAAAAGATAGGCTATGGGTTATATAAAATAAATATTTTCCAGCAAATTTTTTCTCAGAAGTAATTAGTAGCCTGCCCGGCCGAATTTTGAAAATTCCGCCGGAACTGAACCGGAAAATGTCACCCGGCCGGAATTCCGGTACACCTCTAATATATATAGTATATATATATATATATATATGTTGCTATATATATGGTATATATATATATATATATATATATATAGTATATATATATATATATATATATATATATATAAGGTTGCTGGGTTAATAGTTAGGGTGGAAAAGGTTGTTATATATATATATATATATATATTGATAAAAATGAGGAATTAATGTATTAGAGAGTTGTGTGGGTGTGGAAGAAGGGATAAATGAGAGAATAAATTAGATTTGGGTTTAATGTGGAAAGGATGGATGATAGTCGGTTGGTTAAGCAGATGTTGTGTGGTGAGTGTGCTGGGAATCACCCGCTGGGGAGACCGAAGAAAAAGTGGATTGAGTCAGTAAAACGAATGCCTGGAGGAGAGAAATGTGAAGTTGGCAGAGGCGAGGAGAAAGGTGCATAATAGAGTGAATGGCGGGGTTTTGAGGAGCTATGGTTGTACCCACCTGGGCCAAGGAATGGAATCCCACATTGACGAGATGCCATAGTGAGGGGTTCGTCGTGGGTCCTGAAGCTCTAGGTTGATTTTCCTGACTGTATTTGTTTCCTCACTAAAAGGTATAAAGAGGCGGTAAGGCTGGGCTTTCTTTTCGACTTGTTATAGCTCCTTTTCTACTACTTTTCTGCGCATACCCGCAATCTTCCCCAGCTCCGAAAGAAGGTGGATGATATATATATATATATATATATATATATATATATATATATATATATATATATATATATATATATATATATATATATTAAGTTTTTTTTATATATATATATATATATATATATATATATATATATATGTTATATATATATATATATATATATATATGTCGCATATATATATTGCTATGGTTGTTATATATATATATATATATATGTTATATTGGTTATTATATACATATTGTTGCTATATAAGAGCAGCAGTTAGCAGTATATAAGGTTGTTGCTATATTTATATATATATATAAGGCTGCTGATGATATATATATATATATAACATAACAGGGTTCTACTTTGGATACATTTATCTGGAACGATATGAATGAACCCTCTGTATTCAATGGCCCTGAAATTACAATGCAAAAAGATAATATTCATCCTGGTTTAGGAGTGGAACATAGAGAGATGCACAACGTCAATGGTTTGCTCTTTGTAAGTATTCTTGACTCTTATTACGAAAATAGATTTATGAGTATTTCTTTCTAAAAAGAAATTAAAATTTTTTTTTTTCATACTTTGTTTTGAAATCGGTTATTTGTGGTTTCATTTTATTATTCTATAAAGCATTCTGCTACTTATGAAGGCCTCTTACGTCGATCGAATGGAAAACTTCGTCCTTTTGTTTTAACAAGGGCGCATTACTCAGGTACACAACGCACCTCTGCTGTGTGGACAGGCGATAACACGGCTGAATGGGGTCATTTAAGAATATCAGTTCCCATGCTACTCTCTCTTTCCGTTACTGGGATCACTCAAATTGGAGCTGATGTTGGAGGCTTTTTCGGAAATCCTGACGAGCATCTTCTTAGTCGTTGGTACCAGGTTGGGTTTTAATATTTTTCAGTCTGCGCTATAAATCCTTATAGACTATTATCAAATATTACTAACCTTACTTTACTAACCTTACTTTTGTTCTTAAAGGCAGCAGCGTATTCAACATTCTTTCGAGCTCACGCTCACATAGATACAAAGAGAAGAGAACCATGGCTCTTTGGTGAAGAGACTTTGAATATAATTAGGGAAGCACTTCGTGATCATTATAGGATTTTGCCTTACATGTATACCCTCTTCTATGAAAATGAAGTAACTGGTAAGTTTTTTTTTATTTATTTTTAAAAATTAAACTAAAAGTATATACCATTTAGTTTTAAAACAAAGTTTAATGTTTTAATGCAAATTATTTCGATTATTAGTTTTATAACCATTTTATCCGCCCATCTTGTTAAACATTAGTAATATATTTTGTGCAAATATATTTATCGTTTGCAAAATCGCTGAATGTATTATTTTATGTAATTACATTACTTGTAAAAGGTAATTATTACATACTTGGGGTTTAGTTAGCTAATATACTATTGTTTTACATGATTTATTACTAGAACACTTTTTAATTGAAAAAAATTTCTTTAAAAATAAAATAATTATATAATTTTTAAGTAGGCAGTAGTTTTAACACTATATATATATATATATATATATATATATATATATATATGCTACATATATATATATATATTATAGTTATTGTTATTATACATATATATATAGAGAATATATATATATATATATATATATATATATATATATATATATATATATATTAAATATATATATATATATATATATACTATAATTTATTGTTATAATTAGTATAATAATAGCCGTGTAATATTTGGGGCTCAAAGGGCATAAACTGGGTTGCAATTAGTAGCCCCTTATCAGAAACTAATCCTATTGCTGTATGAGTGTAGTTTAATATTAGAATTAGGGTTGGGAAAGGAAAAAAAGGAGCTCGTTTTTTTCCCCAAAAAACGGTTTTTTTCATGATACAGCCTGAAAAATGTAAGTAAAAATTTGTTTTTTTCGTTTTTTTTTCTAATTAAGTTGTGGAATTTATATGTTTGAACAATTATATTAGTAAATTTTAGCAAATATGCCGATCACATTTTTGGTTCCAATTTCTGCCAAGAAAGAAGTTCTGAGTTTGTGTTCAAAATTTTTATGGGTTTTCCATATTTTTATTTTATATTCTGAATTTTGATATTCATAATATTTTGTTTGTGGCTTCATTAATGTTTAATTACACTGTTTCAGTTTTCAGTAACATTTTTATCATTAATTCACTACAACAAAGATTTTGGTGGCAAAACATTTAGCAATATTTTATAGGCAAACTTGTTGCCCTGATTTTCGGGAATATGACCAACGTTTTCCCAGATTGGCTCTAGTTTCTGAGATACAGGTGGTCACAAAATACATTAATCACAAACACCCCATGCCAGTCAAAAACGTAATCAATCAAAAACACCTATATTAGTTATATATACAAAGGTTGGTTATTGCTGTTATTAGTATATATTATTATTAGTATATATATATATATATATATATTGTTGTTATATATATATTATTAAGGTTATTATTGACATATATATATATATATATGTTATTATTATATTATTATATATATATTATTGGTTGTTGGTTATACATATATTATTATATATATATACACATATATATATTATAAATTTTCATATATTATAGTTACATATATATATATATATATATATATATATATATATATATATATATATATATATATATATATGTTATTATTATAACTGTATATATATATATATATATATATATATATATATATATATATATATATATATATATATATATATATATATATATATATATATATATATATATATATATATATATATATATATATATATATATATATATATATATATATATATACATATATATTATTATATATTATATATATATATTATTATTATATACATATATATATATATATATATATATATATATATATATATATATATATATATATATATCGGTATATATATATATATTATATATAAATATTGTTGTTATTATTACATATACATATTATTATTATTATTATTATTATATATTATTGTTATATTATTGTTATTATTACATATTATTATTATTGTTGCTATTATTAATATATATATATATATATATATATTTATATATATATATTATTATATATATATATATTATTATTACATATATATTATTATATTACATATACATATTAGTTATTACTATCAAATTGTTAATGAGTAAGTATATAAAATGCTAATAGGTCAAAAAAACATTCAATTCAGCACAATGAAATCACAATTAATGCATTATAAATCGCTGTCTATATGATTGTCTTCTGTGCAGAATGTGGACAATCGCATGTTGAAGGCTCCAACAATAGTCTGCCATCATGTGTGTATCCCATCTTCTGGTATCTTTCTTCCATCACCTTGATATCTTGGATGGAAACCTTCCTCTTGTTCCCTCACTCATAACATCCTAGATTATCTGAAACCGATCTAAGTTGAATTATGAAGAAAGTGAACTTTTATGCTCATATTAGCATTCAAATTTTTGAAGTCTGAAAGCATTTTCTGTATGAGTTCTACATAGTTGGCAGATTTATGGTTGCCCAAAAAGTTCTGAACAACCAAGACAAAACCTTTCCAGGCAGATGCTTCAATATCAGTCATGGAATTTATAAAATTGTCATCCTTGATGATTTGGCGAATTTGAGGCCGCTAAAGATTCCAGCTTTGAGTTTCTCCATACTCAACCCTGGAAAAATCTGCAAATATATTTGAAACATTCACCATTTTGTCTAGGGCCCTAACAAATTGCTTTATCAGTCCTAGTTTGATGTGGAGGGGTGGGAATTTTTCCCATGTCAACCAGTGGTTCGTTAATGATATTCGATGCACCTACAGTCATATTTTCTTCCCTAGCAGGCCATACAACTCTTTCCCAGTGGTCTTCTTTAGCCCTACTATCCCAAAAGCATATGAAACAAGGTACTTAGTATATCCGCTTTGTTGCCCAAGTAAGATGTTGACCATCTTTAAATCAACGCATATAGACCACTGGTGTTCACTATCCAAGCTTCTGCAAGATCATTCTTTTATTTTCATATTCCTCTTTCAGTTTTGTTGAGTGACCTACTGGAATCGATGCATAATATTGACATTGTACAATAAAACACACTTCAAGCTTTTCGTTGAACTATCCATAAACAATCACCAATCTTCTGGTCGGTATTAGGTAACTCCCATTTTGAGTAGGAGTCCAGGGATGTCCCTACAGTATACTAGGTCTTCTTCAATGAAATATAGAAGAAGTACTACCTCTCTTGTCCGGAAAAAGTTATTTTACATTCGGCCTTGAGACAGTTCTTCTCACTTAGTCTAGATGCTAAAAGCTCAGGAATCTTGCTTGGAGAGACTTAACTCTCTCTTCCTGGGAGAACTGTTGCTGTGTAGAAGTACTTTCTTCATATTCATTACCACTATCTGCACGTGTGCACACCAAATCCTGGATATCTTCTTCATCAGACAATGCTAGGTCTGGGAGTGTAGTGAACACTGGGATGGGGACATCGTCGGAGTGTGGTACAGGTCGCCTTGCTGATTCCAAATCCGGATACTCAAATTTACGTTTCTTGTAACGATTGATACCTTTCACATTAACCAAACAAAAATAACAGTCACTGTGGTGATTCTTTGGCTCCCGCCATACCATAGGCACACCAAATTTTAAACCTTTTCTTCGTCCATTTTTCCACTGACGTAGATTTTTGACACACGTTTTACAGACCATATGAGGAGCCCAAGACTTATCTTGGTCTCCGAGTTTCATTCCAAAGTATGCCAGATATGCTTGCTTCACAAAGTTAGTAATATTTCTTCTTTGGTTCTCCTGGCAATATTCACCACAGATGTATCAGAATACATTGGGGTTATTCAAACAGGCTCTTCGTGAAGTACTCATAGTGTTCTGAAAATAGAGAAAAATAAAGTATATATAAAGGTAAGCCTCTTAAAAAGAAATAACGATATTACTGTAAAATATGCATTAAAAAAGATATTTGTATAAGAGTAAATCAGGAACACTCTGTATCTCAAGAACTAGAGCCAATCTTGGAAAACTAATGTCATTTCTGAAATCAGCACACCCGATATACGATAAAATATCCGATAAAATATCCTTGGCAGCAAAAAAAAAAAAAATTTTTTGTTGACCAGTGATTATTTAATCAGAATTTAAAAATGCCACGTGCAAAAAGTTGTGTGACTGTACTTTTTAAGGAAATAAAAGGTAGCAAAGGCCCTCGCATGAAATATAACTTTTGTTGTGTAGACGTTGCAAAACTAGTATTTATTGCTCATAATCTAGAACTAGGAAATTCTGAAAATTTGCCAACTGAGAGAGATGATTATGCTAAGGCAGCTAAGCTTAAGAGTCCTGTTACTGCCCCTGCTCCTTCACTACAGTCATTCTCACTGTCTCACACGATGCTTCATACGACTGAGATATCAGACTTATCAGTCATATCAAAATTAAATGTGGCTGTTCACTCTGATGAGCCCAGTGATAATGAGCGAGCTTGACAGTAGTCACAGCACAGTAGTCAGTACACTCAGTAGTGACTGGGGTCTGGGGAGTGGGGACTAGTGATTAGTGAATCAAAAGTTGATATTCCAAAGCCAAATATTAAATTTAGTCATTCACTCATCCTCCTTCATTTACAATCTTGGTATAATTTTAATTTCAATATTTTTATTATTTCATTTGCATCCTTTAAGTCACTTTTGAGTTTTGTCATTCAGACTCATTCTATATAAATATAATATACATTAATATTTAAAAGTAAATTATAAATATGATTATATGATACAAATGTAAAATACATAGTTAAATTAGTAGGTATAAGCCTACAAACAGCGGTCTGCAGGCTACAACCTACTGTAAATTGTAATGAAAACAATTGATAAAATATAAGAGAAAGGTAGTTCTGCTATTTCATAAATCATAATGGAATATTTGTTCAATTTCAAGTATCCTTATATTTGAAAAATGAAAATACTCAAGTAATCATCATTTTAGCCTCTTTATACTTTTAAAAATATATACATTTAATGAAAAAAACGAAAAAAACTGAAAAAAACGAAAAAAACATGAAAAAAACATGTTTTTTTCCTGAAAAAAACACAATTTGAAAAAAACGGTTTTTTTCCCAACCCTAATTAGAATATATGCTTGCGTTA
>JABUQX010034308.1:100000-107500 GCA_015478945.1 Trachelipus rathkii
ACTGCACAACTCAGGAATGAAAACTTTAATTCAGACATATTTTAATCGCTTGTTGTTATTTTTTACATTAGATGGAGAAATTGTGGTATGGGGCGAAATCTTTTATTATTACATCATCTTTCGTAATTTTTATTTTTATACATTATAAATTAATTTACTTCGTGATCATATTTATCTTTGTTCACTCACATTACTTTTTTTTATACTTGAAATTTCACATACTTTAATTCTTTTTTAAAAACGCTCCATACGCACGAAATTTTATGACTTATGAACTCGTTTGAGCTTAAGGTTTGATGACATATACTTACATTATGTTATCTTTAGATTGCAAACAATACATAGATTTTTTCGTTTATACACATACAAACTCACCCACGCACAACACAACATTACACTACAATTAAATCATACACACATACATACATAAATAGACACACATACATACATATATATACAATTAAATATATAAATAATGAATAGGTTGATAACTTTTATGAATTACTAACAAATATTCATATTCAAGAAAATCACCCTTTTAAAATAATTATGGGTTATTATTTTAATGCTAAAATTGGAAACATAAACAAAATGATAAAGCAGTGGGTAAATATGGTGTAGGAGAGAGGAATGGGAGAGGTAATCGTGTAACTGAATATGCAAAAAGCTTAAAATTATATATAACGAACTCGTTCTTCACAAAAAGCGTGAATAGAAAATGGACTTGGTCTCGAGGAGAAACAAAAAATGAAATAGTAATAATAAATATATCTTTCAAGACACGTCTATTCTATATAGACCAAATACAGAGAGTGATCACAAATTCGTAAGAAGCAAGATCAAAATCAACATCAAACAACACAGAGCAATCCTTTTTCAAAAATAATCCTCTATTTGCATGTTCGAAATTACATCCAAAAACCGGGAAAATTTTCGACAAATTAAATAATAAATTTAATACTCTACATGATCTTTTAGAAAATGGAAGTTTGGATATCATAAATAATGAGATAATAGATAAGGTAGTGGAATGTACAAGAGAGACTGGAAATTAAAAAAAAAAAGTTAACAATGTACAGCTGGAGAAGGTAGTTCCTGAACAGTTTTCTTTTCATATATTTTAAACATATGAAATTATATTGACAACCATGATGTAAATGATGTAAACTATAGTGTTGCCTGTTGCCATGATAGTATTTTTTCTCTTTTTTTACTCTTTAATATATTTCTCTTCTTATTATTATTTTTATATATCCGTATTTTATCTTTTATTTATATTTTTTTATTTTTCCTTCATCACATAATTTCTTTTTTTTTCCTTATCTTGTTATTTTTTTTTCACGGTAAGATCTTTTTTTCTCTCTATTAAAAAAAATTAATACCACTTAACAAATATTTTTTTGATGTAAAATGAATAGTCAAATGAAGTTTGTCCATGATATATTGTCGTAGAGTTTGCTAGGTAAGCTACTTTTAATTCTAATATTTGTCATTAGGCAAACACATAGTTTTGTATCGTGGTCGCCAGGCATAATTTCAATTGATTAAAATATCTGAAAAGAAAACTGTTCAGGAATTAATTTCCCCAGCTGTACATATATTTCAAGCTGCTAAAGATTTAAAAGAACAAAGAAGAAAGATAAAGCATAGCAACAATGTTAGAAAAAGAATAAATATGACAGAACTTAATATTAGATCTTATAAACAGGTGATCTTCTAGTAGTACAATTAGAATAAAAATGTTCTCCAGCATATTTTCACGTGTCGCTGAGAACATAAAGATCTTTAAAATATTTTCATCCTAAAATGCTTTAAAATGAACAAATGACATCACTCAATGATAAAGAAAGAATTAAAATAGTAAATAGAAAACGTATAACAGAAAGAGTCCAAAAATTTTACACAAGACTTTACAAAAGTAGAGGGTAGATGCCCCGTAGTTAACAATGGAAATGTTGCAGAAATTCCAGGCATTTCTGTTTGGAAAGTTCAAAATCTGATAAATTGTAGGAAGAAGGGAAAGGTTCCGGGGGGAGGCGCATAAATGTATACGAGTCATTTAATTTAATATTGGGGGGGGGGGGGACCATGGGATGAAATTCATAGTCAATTAGGTTGGCGCATATCGATTAGTTAGTATGTTCTGACTTGCTGCAGGGGCGAATGCGAACTAGTACCTACTACTTCTTAAAAAAATGAGACAATTATTATCTTAAAAACTTCCGATCACAACTATAACCTTATTCTGTGACAGTAATCTACAAAATTTGTTTCGCAAAAAATTATAGTCTCATTGTAGACAATTATAGCATACATGGATGTACAACCAATCAATATTCGAACAGTTTTCCTTGGGTAGTAGGTAAGGATGGATACGATTCATCTAGATTGTTATGTTCTAATTACTTTATGTAACTATGACAGATAATGAGGGTATATTTACAATTACTACCTCTTTGCATTGTTAATTGCATTGATGTGTAGGTAAATAGCAGCTTTTTTTGAATCTCTAGTGAGCATATATTTGCAGTTATAAATTTCTTATTATATATATGATGGTATAACTATACTTATAATACCTGTTGTATATATATTTATAATTTATTAGTGATTTATATTATATTCCCTATTCTATTCATTTACATTTTACTATTGGTTATCTATTTATTTATTATATTCTTTCATAATATAGTTACTATATATATATTTATGTTTTGATAATTAAAATACTTTACTCTTCTTATACTTATTTTTATATATTTATATCTTATATATATACCTTAACTATTATATATATTTATATATATATATATATATACTTAATATACTATATATAATATAATTAATATAAATTAATATATAGTATATAATTAATATATATATAGCTGCATATATATTTTCCTATAATTATATATAATATTAATATAATATAATAATAATATATATATATATTATATATATATATATATAATATTATTATATATATAGTTATATATATATATATATAACTTGAATATATATATATATATATAATAATATATATATCTATATATATATATATATATATCTATATATAGTATATTATAGATATATATATATATATATTATATATATTTATATATATATATATATACTATATTAAATATATATATAATATAATATATATATATATATATATATCATTAGTGTATATAATTATTAATATTATATATTATATATATATATTATATATATATATATATATTATATATATATATATATTATATATATTATATATTAATATAATATATATATATACATATCTTGATACTTAGAAATACGCTAATTCTTACACTCATATACTTTGACTTCCTTAAAGGTTTATTAACCTGTAAAATTCTTAATACTCTTTCTTCTAAAGATATGTCCTAAAAATTCTATACTAACCCTTTCTCCCTTCTAAAAAATACTACAATATTGTGGATTTCTTCGCTCTTGCAATGAAATAAAATTAGAAGTGGAAGAACAATCTTGATTACACTAACAAATGTAACACCCTCTTAGATGATGATTAACACTATCACTCATTACCAGAAACCCAATTAAAAATTCTCAATTTTTTTTAACAACAAACTTAAACAAATTTCTTGTTTACTCCCCTCTTCTACACAATGAACTTAAATCCACTCTCCTTAAACTCTCTCAATTCTATGGCATACCCAAAACACGTAAACAAATATACCTCTTAGACCGATCATTTCCAACATTGACTCAACTACTTATAATTTATACAAATGGCTAGCTAATTCTTTAAAACCGTCTCAAGGACATATTCTCCTCTTCCCATATTACAAACACGCGAAGATTTAATTTCTAAAAAACTAAAACATCATCACCTACTATCTCACAAACTCTTAGTTTTCCGATGTCAGTCTCACTCTTCACTTCTGTCCCTCTTCCTCTTACCGATCACTCTCTAGAAGTTTTCATTAATCGAAAACAAACAACATTCTTTCACAACCTTTTCTTTCTCTATCATCAAACAACTTATCTGATTAAACCTTGATACTTTTCAGCTTTTTCACAAACACTTTCAAAACATGAACCATGTCCTATAGGTTATGGGATTCCCCTTTCCCCTAATCCTTGCAACATCTTATTTGGAACTTTTAAGGAAATCTATCACAGTTTCCCTCACTCCTCTTTCCTTTAACAACTTCTTTTTGGTATCATATATGTGGATGCATCATACTTCGGTAGCTGTACCTGTTAATACTAACCCTAATTGATATCCTCACTTTCATATTATACACATTTCCACCCTAATAATTACATTTACTTAGAACAGCGCAAACCTAACAAACACTTATCCTTCTTTTTAGCGCACTCTTTTTAATTTGGTCTGACCACCATAACAATATTACCAAATCAGGTCTATAGAAACCCCGACGTAACTTACCCATATATCTTGATTTATTTCTTCCCATTCTCTTAAAAACTAAAATTGTAACAATTAATTTTTCACTGGCACTTAATTTCCTTAGAGCTTTAAGGTTTGTTCTACCCCCTCAAATCTTCTCCTTTTCAAAAATAAATTTTCAAATCATTCTTCCTTTCAAAAATAATTTTAAAACCAAAATCTCTATACCAACACCATTCACTTCTCATGTGTTTGCAAATACCTTGTGCCGATTGTAACAGCATATACATTGGAGAAACACAGTTCGACTTTCACCCGCTATCTATTGGTTTCCGTAATTAGCAAATCAATTATGACCTTTCCTGCATAGACAATCAAGTTCTCTGCCCTCACCTTGCTACTGGATCTACCCATCTATATCTTTATTTTTAACATAGACCTTGAAGCCGCATTCATTAACATTGAAATTCACTCACCTTAGAGCAGAGGATTCACACGAATCCTTTTGCAACAATATTTTCAACTTCTTATCATAATTCAAAAGGATAATGATTCACAATACGAATCCACTTATTCATTTATACAATACTTATTCTTTCATATAATTCAAATCTTTATTAACTCATATTTTTTTCATTAGTAAAATTAAAACCAAAAACCGTTAGTTTTCTTTCTTTTATGATAATTTTTTATATTTATTTTATGTATTTTTATTATAAAATAATTTATATTTAGTCTTAATACGACAGCTTGAAAGAGGACTAAGTTTTACAAGGCAATTACAATCTAGTATTAATTTTGCTTTTAAACGGAATTTTTCGCTGACCGTCTTAATCTATATTCCGTTTTATACTATTTATATAGTAGATCTATATATAATATTTATATATGTCAATTTCATTATATACGTAAGTTTAGGGATTAGTGGGGCTAGATCATAATAACAATAAACTCTAAGCGATATAACTTTCCGAACTACATAGCTATATCATTATAAGTAGCTATTTAGATATAATAATTATGTAGTAATTTATATTATTAAATTAAGAATAAGTAGTATTGTCTTCCTATACATAGTAGAGATATGAGTCAAACATATAGGTGATATGTTATTCCTGCATTGAAAATCGATAATAAGCAAAACTATACGACTTTGAGTATAATCGTTTTAACGTAGTGTTAGATACAGGAGAATTTCTTAATATAAAATTGAGTACTGTAGAGCAATATAAAATAATATATATCAATTGTTATATTAAATAAAAATCAAAATAATACCTTTTATAATATTTAAATAAAAATTATCGATTATAAACTTAAGACGTACTAATGCTTTTGACGTGAGTTAACATTTTTTTGATACTTTTATTTCTATTAATATAATAGAACAAAAATAATATTAAATTTAAAATCAAATAAATTAATAATACAATGTATTATTATTATATATAATATTATATAATAATAATATAATAATATATTATTAATATATATATATATATATATATATATTATAAATTTAATATATTATATATATATATATATATATATATAATATATTAATTATTATATCTTTATATATTATATTATATATTAATATAATTATATATATATAAATTATAAATATTAATTATTTATATAATTAATATTAATAATATTAGTATTTAATATATATTATAATTTAAATTATGAAGGGTTCATCTTTTATATCAATAAATGAAATACATCGATGTTGATAAAAAAAATTACTTTAATAGTGAAACAAAATATTAAATAGAAATATTTTTTATTATTACGAGTCATATTTTTAATTAGTTTTAGTTCCATTACTCTACATTATTCCAAAGCTTTCGTGGAAATGTCCATAAATCCATCTCGTTCAGGGGTTGTCCGAGGTGGAATTGTGCATTCCACGAATAGTCTATTTGAATAAGTTAGATGAAATAGGAACATAACTAATAAAAAAACTATCAAGTTAAATAATAGTAATTTCACTTTATATTTTGTTCATAAAGTCCAGTATTATATTTTACACTAATCTGACGTATCTTATTGAATAGAAATAAGTGATATAAACCCAGAGTGATAAATTTAAATACAATTATTATGAGACAGATGTCGAAATTATTTATAATAAGCCAATTAAAAGAATAAATATATATATACTCATTTTATAATTTATAGTTATAACTTATATGATAAAATAATGAATAAATTTTAATTCTATATGCGTAGGAATATTATAGCAAATACTTTTTTTGCTTTCTCTACATCTTATCTGATGCCAATATACTACATATAAAATAATTTCATTATATATATGGATATAGGTATTACTAGTACTATTAGTTTATATTTTTTATTAATATCAGATACAATATCACCCGGTTCGTGAGAAATGATAGGTGATTATAATATTTATAGTATTGTGATATATATATAGTATATGTACATATCAATATATATAATTACCGTATGTTATTTAATTATATATTGGTAGACTAGTTATACATTATTATATATACTAGTTATATATTGTTATATCTTATATATATAATTGGTATTGGTTATAAGATATACTCATATATAGCTTTATTCTATTATATATTTACGTACTAGTCATATATAAGTACCGAAAATAACCCTAACTTTATGTTTTATACTATATTATGGTTATAGTGGTGAGTATTATACCGGGTATATTATATATATAGAGTGTATAGTATAGTATGATATATATCTAGTATGAGTAATATTTATTTGTAGTATAATATAATATGTAGCTATATAGTCAGGTATTATAATATACAACTTAAATTGATTCTAGATTTAGCAGCATAATCGTTAATCATAGATTAATTTCGTTAACCCAGAAACTCGTTAAGCTCAATACTAACCACAATTAAGAAGGAATCGTGTCAAATGTACGTAAAATATGCGAAAAAACTGTTTTATCCTAACATAATCCTTAAAGTATCATTAATTTTATGTAGGAAGATTTAAATGTAGCATAAAATGTTATTCACTTGGTTTAAGAAGAAAATTGCCAAAAAGTGTTTCAAACGAAGGAATTCTTTAATTGAGTTATCTCTGCGATATGT
>JABUQX010034308.1:110000-115913 GCA_015478945.1 Trachelipus rathkii
CTCCTTACAAGGGTCCTGTGTTGCCTTTGACCCGAGTGTGAGCGGAGATGCGCGGCTGAGGTAAAATCTGTCCTGCACAGGCGGGTCCCTTATTCCCTATTGAAGAGCACTCTCTTCATAGGTTTAAGTCGCGTATCTTTTAGCTCATCGTTTGGTCAAGTGGTAACACGCTGGCATACCGTCTGCGAGGGCCCGGGATCTAATACTGGTAAGTGAAGAATTGATACTGGTACTATTGGTACTATTGATACGATACTATTGTGTGTCATCTTAGGTTCACATATGATATAGAATTGGTACTATTGATAATATTGTGCGTCATCTTAGGTTCACATATGATACAGCTTTGTTTATTCAGATCCTCTGGAACTAAAAATCACGGTTGAAAATTTATGCATATCGAAAAAAGAGTTGGCCTAAAAATGAATACATCAAAAATTAAAGAAATGTTTAATAAGTTTATAAATCCCAAGCCCATAAAAATTGGAAAAAAACACTGGAAAAAGTGGAGTAATATGTGTATATAAGACAGATGATATCTTCAAATGTTGAGGCTAATAAATGAAATTAAAAGAGGAATGAAACTTGGATGTGTTTTCAGTGGGAAGATTAAGTCAAATTTTGAAGAACAAAATGCCTCTATGTTTGAAAAGAAAAGTATATTATGTGTGAGTTCTTCCTGCTATGACATATGGAAGCGAAACATGGACACTAAATGTAAAATCAATTTAAAAATTAAGGTGTACCCAGAGAAATATGGAGAGATACATGCTGGGAATTTCACGTAGGGATAGAATATAGAATACTTAGATTAACGAAATGATAAAGATCAGAGGTATCATAACAACAGTTAAAGAAATAAAATGGAAATGGGAAGGGCAGTAGCTAGATAACATGAAAACAGACGGACTAAATAAATAATGAATTGGTGCCATATATACCCCAAACAACTAAGACAAAGACCTAACATGCCCTGGGCAGATGAGATTAGGCAATTGATGGGAATCACATGGCAAACCATGACTGAAGATAGAGAATTGTGGAACTTTATGAAGGAAGCTTATGTCCTGCAGTGGACAGATAGGGGCTATTAATGATGATGATACATTCATGATATATATTAATTATATATTTACAGTGGCGTATTCTCTAATTTTGTTCTGGGGGGGGGCCGTACAATAAATTCCCTTGCTTCTTATATATATTAATATATATATATATTAAGTAATATATTATATATAATATATATTCAAATATATTAGTATAATAAGGTATTTATAGTATATATATTATATATCATATATATATATTAACTATATATATATATATTATATATATACCTTATATATATATATTATATATTGAGGGTGGATGGACCAAATATTAAAATTTCTATAGAAAAATGGGAATACATTTTCACATAAAGCTTACTAAAGATCACCGATCTAAATATTGTTTAATTTAATCGCGAGCATGAAGTGATCGCAAAGTCCCGAGAATAATTCTTCAGTTTTATAATTTTATTATAAAAAATGTATGTAGAGAAGGGTAAATCCAGTAAGTCTTTATCTTCAATAGTATTTCTCAAGTAGGTTTTGTTCAGAAGTCTATGTGTGAAAAGCTTCTTTCCACTGTAGCAGTAGACAGGGGTAAAATTTGCCCAGTAATTTGCAACACGAATGTTAAATAATTTTGGAAATTGTGACAGCGAACAAAAAACTAGTCCGCCTCTTGCTGTTTTTGGACGATCTGTGCTGTGGTGCCATTTTTCAACTCCCATAAATCCCATTCTGCTTTTACTAAATCTTCCATTGTGCATTCGAGATTTTCCTTGTGATATTGTTACATATTTTTTTCGTTCTCATATGTACATTACAACCTGTTCGGTATGACAAATTGCATGGAAAATTTAAATTCTTTATGATTTTAAAAACCTCTCTCCCAATCATCCAAAAATCTTATAAAATGAATGTGCGATATTAAATCTGTGGGTAGGAAGAAGGAATGTGTTGGGTATATTTTGCATTTTCTTTGATGGCTTTCAAGTTTAAGTTTTTAAACATTAATTAACGAGATTTTTTCCTGACTGCGACGAATTATATAAAATTAAACTTAATATTAACATTATATTATTAATAGATATGATGCTTAAAATTTGTTTAGTGTCTAATAAATTTCGGGGGGGCCATGGCCCCTGGCCCCCCCCCTAAATATAATATATATATATATATATATATATATGAGTATATATAGGTATATATATATATATATATATATATATAGGTAGTTATATAGTAATATATCTAGTATATTTATATATATAATATATAGATATAGTATATACACACATATATTATAATATATATATTATATTATATATATATATATATATATATATATATATATATATATATAATTATAATATATATATATATATAACCTAATTATATATATATTATATATATATATATATTTATATATGATATATATATATATATATATATATAATATATAATCATACTTATATTATATTATATATTATATATATATTATATATATATTTTTATTACCGGTATATATATATATTATATGATAATTATATATATATAATATATATATATTATAATAATATATATATTATATATAATAGTATATATATTATAATATATATAATATATGTATATATGTATATACTATATTATATATATATATAGGAAATATATAATATATATATTATATATATATGATATATATATATATTATATATATAAGATATATATATATTTATTAGGTAACATATATGTAGTATATATATATATTTATTATATATATATGTATTATGATATATATAAATACTAATATATTAAATATGATATTAATCATATATATTGTTATACTATAGTATAATATATATATAGGTAGTAATATATTATAGTATAATATATATTATATATAATAGTATTTTTATTAAATAAAGTTTCATATCTCACGGGGCATAGAGCCTATTCTAGAGGGGAAACTAAAACTCTTGGTAATGTTCTCTTTGGCCTCCGATTAGAGATGGAACCGGGCCCTTAGCACGTGAACTGTCGCTCATATCGATTGAGGCCACGATTATATATATATATATATATGATATAATATATATATAGTATATATATATATTATTTATATATATATTAATTATATATATATATAGTATAGTATATATATATATATTTATATATATATATATATAATAATATAATTTAGAGATGCACCGGAGAGTAATATTTGGCAGAGAGGGCGGGGAATTGAAATTTTAATTCCGGCCCGGAAGAATGAAATTTCAGATTTTATAATTGCCTTTATTATATAAATATTATAATTATTATATATATATATATATAGTATATATTATATATTATATATATATATTAGATAGATATATAGTATATATATATAGTATATTATATATATATATATATTATAGTAATATAATATATGAAATATATAAACACTATATAATATATATTATATATAGTATATATATTTAGTAGTCCTCAGGCTGCCTCCCAAATATCAAAATTCTGGTCGTGGAACAGCATGTCAATAGTTTTGGCTACGATGGGTTTGGCATAAAAACAATCGCTGTGAATTTATCTCTCCAATCCGAGTTACAAATGATTAGCACAAGCGACTGAATAATTTTTAATACTGTGAAAAAATAGAATTTTTTGCGTAATAAAAAATCTTGAACTGGAATGTGTTATTTACCTTTTATGAAGAGTAATGTTATTTAACTAAGTTTTTAATTTTTTTCAGATTACTATTGATTAATAATGTAATGTAAATGTTATCCCTAATAGGAAACTAGACAATAATGATCGATATATACAAATGATATTAGGGACCACTCCTGGTATCGACGACAAGGAAATCAAGGGACGCAAACTGCCAACAAAGAGGCAAGTAATTCTTTGCCTGCTTGCAAACCTTAAGGATTTAACCTTTAATGATGCATTATCTCTTACAATTGATAATGTTCTGAAGCATTATACGAAGGCAAATATCCCTACAATAAGTGGAAGAAACAACATTGGCAAAACAATCAAGGAAGCACATGATGAATATATGAAGTTAATGAAATACAACGAGAATCCAAGACATTTGGATAACCCAGGAATCAAGAAATATATGTCAACATTAGATACTACCATGAAATTTTAAAAGAAATCTGTTCTCCAAACAAATTAGTGAACGAAAATAAAACAAACAAAGGAAAAGAATCCCATCGATGCCAGACATTGCCTTTCATGCAAAAAGCATGATAACTCAGACACAATTAAAGGCATCTTATTTCAGTGAATTGACCAAAAGTCAATGCAAAAGTTGTCGCGAGAAAAGCAGTAAAAAGAACCTATGACGTAAAGCTTTTCCCAAAAGAGAATCCAT
The DNA here is from genome assembly GCA_015478945.1 of Trachelipus rathkii. Classification (NCBI taxonomy): domain Eukaryota; kingdom Metazoa; phylum Arthropoda; class Malacostraca; order Isopoda; family Trachelipodidae; genus Trachelipus; species Trachelipus rathkii. Next base: position 114,435 of record JABUQX010034308.1, read on the forward strand.
TGAGGCAATGATTGCCGGTGAAACGTAGTTGAGTTTGAGAGTCACGTCTAGTGATCTGAAGGGTCGGTTGGGGACCTTCTGGACCCAGCTCAGCCCTGCTCTGAAAGGCTGAAGGCGACAGCAGAAGTGCAAATTAAATCTGGTGAAACACATATTTATTCCTGCATCGATATTTCTCAAGATCAAATGTTGTTGCCTGGGTAGAAGTGAGGAATAACGTTAGTAGTACTAAGATGAACTAATTCGTACATATGATGGTTTCTGTCTGCGCAGGAGATGTTTCAAAGATAAATCTAAGTGCAAGTTCAGCCCATCGATATCGAGCATCAGTACTACCCCATATCAGCAAACAAATAAAGGACAAATGGAATCCGTCTCCAAAATGGTGGTACATTGGAACGGAAAACTGATGGCTACCCTGGACTCCAAAGACACTGATAATCGTCTACCTGTTTTAGTATCCGGAGTCAATGGAACTAAACTTCTTGGTGTACCACCCCTTCCGAGTTCAACCACAAAAGCTGGTCTGAAACCTGGTAACATTGTCTCTGTTGCAACAAAACTCTACTCATAGATTGGAAATGCGACAAAAACATCATAGGCATAGTCTTTGACACGACATCCTCGAATATACAGGTGAGGCTTTAACAAAGCAATTGTTTATTACATTTTGTGATATATTAATAGTTTATTAAATTTCAAATCAACAAATCATTTTTGCGAAAACTCTAGGATTACAAATAATGGGGAGGGTTTTAAGTGTGGAAATATTCGGGAGGATATAGGAGGAATAGGTATGATTAAACAATTAAATTCATTAACTCTTTGAAACATCACAGGACACATACTGCAAGTCATGTGTCCTGCCCTCAGAGGGAGCTAAACGCGTCGCTGTGTATGTGGTTTGCTGTGCCGGCGGCATGTGACGGAGAAGTCATGCCGTTAGCGACACTGTTTGGATCAATGTAAATATAGAGGGCTTCATCCGTCCCAATATTATGCCAATTTTTTACCAGGTAGTCACTAATGCTGGTTAAAACATCATTGAACAAAAAGATTATTTATATTGTGATTGAATATACCAAACGTTGACTTGCTTTAACTAATAAATTGGTTATAAATTGTTGGAGATTCAAGAACCACTACTTGCAACCTCTACCAGTTAATAAAGCAGCCTATTACTATCCTGAACTACCTAAAGCAACTGAGAAGGAACAAAAAAGCTTAGCAAATTGCTTCCGTGAATTCCTAGCGTTAGGTTTCACTCGAGGGGATTACCAAGAACTTATTGAACTCAGCTTGTTGTTAGTTACAAAAGGGTCAGAACCTCTGCAGTTTAGCATGAAGCATCTTGGAGCTTTGCACAAAGCAAGATGGATGGCAAAACTTCTGTACACTATGAAAATGGTCCTATTGTCTGGAAAGATAATTGAATAGTTTCCCAAGTCAGAAGTTGCAACCAAAGATCAATTCAAGAAA
>JABUQX010034309.1:0-7500 GCA_015478945.1 Trachelipus rathkii
TTACTTAACTTTAGCAAGAAAATTTAATTATGTTCCTATAATCATCGAATCTAAAACACCTTGGAGAACCGACACGTCTCAACTTGTATCAAAAACTCTGCACAATATAGATGAACATATTATAGAAATGAAAGTAAGTTAATAGGATAGACTTATTTATTGGTACTTTATTTAATGTATGATATATTTTGTTCTGTAACACTGTGACAGATTTGTCTATTCAGTATTAAGTATTTTTCTGTCTTTACAGATTGCATGTTTTTTATTATTATTATTATTATTATTATTATTATTATTATTATTATTATTATTATTATTATTATTTATTATTTAATATATATAATTATTATTCATTATTATATTAAATTGTTATTATTATTTTTTTATTATATTATATATCAATTATTATTTTTTCTTTTTCTTTTTATGTAAATATTATTTATATATATTTTATATTTAATTATTAATTATTTATATTATTATTATTATTTATTATTTATTATTATTTTTATTATATATTATTAATGTATATATTTTTGTATTATTAATTATTTTTATAATTATTATTCATTATTATATATTATATTTATTTTATTATTATTATTATTATTATTTATATTATGATTAATTATTATTATTAATTATTATTATTTTATTATTATTGATTATATTATTTTTGAAACCTCTTCTTTATTTGTTTAACCCTATAATCGCTTCAAAGCAATGTTGACAGTCTAAGTATGATTTCTTGAGTTTAACTTTTACATTATAAAAATATTCAACACCCTGCAACCCCCACTCACTAACATCTCATCCAACACACACACACTCACCTTACACTAACCACACATACTCACATAACTTTATGGGACAAGAAACGGTTTAACACAGAGTATATTAACTTAACAAGTTTTCTAAATGTGGAAAAACTATAATTGGAAAAAATTCATCCAAAACATTTATATTATTTAAATTTGCAATTTACTCTTAAAGCAGGGGGTTGGCCAATCCATCGTTGGCGCAGTGCCGACCAAACATAGGCGCCATGTGACATGATTTAATATATGTGGCGCTATTTCTATGAGCTACTCTTATAGGAGAGATTTTTATATTTTTAACTGAGGCAGAGAAAACATCGCTTATTTCTTGATTTCTATCAAAATTTATTAATATAGAAAACTATATTTATTAATGGTTTTCTTAATAAATTGTTTTAAAATCTGGCAAATAGTAATATAAAGAAGTATGTAACAGATATCGTAATGTTTATTGCTATTGTTATTTATGGCAAGTCCATCAGGAAAACCGTTTTGCATTGTTTTGTGAAAGTACTCTTTCACATAATAGTAGACATGATTTTAATAGATACTACAATATCTATATAAAATCACTGCTAAGCATCAGACTAACATAGAAGGAAAATGAAGCTTGTTCTGCTGCTCTGAGTCACGAAAAGAATATGTGACTAAGAAAAGGAAGAAATCGAAGAAGACAAAATTATATTTGCTCCAGTGGGTGTGAAGACTTGGACGATGACTCAAAGAAAGCGGCTCATTATGAAATTGCTTTAGCGTATTGACGCGAAAACAAAGAAACCTTTTTCTGGCGGGGAAGAAATTGTGAAAACGTTAGTCCCCAAATATTTGAAAAACGACAAATTTATTCCATTTTCTGAAGTAGACAGCGACGAAAGTGCTATATCAAGGCAGACATTTACGAGACGTATCGAGGAAATCTCTCTCAGGATGTATTTCAGCAACGGAAGACCTTTGTCCATTTCTTTGTACTTTTCTATTTCTCTATAAGCTTTAAGATGAATTCAACGTCAATAAGTGGCTGATGTTGCTCAGCTTACTAATAGATTCTAGCTATAAATGAGGTGAATCATTATTTACTTAATGCGGCATGACTAGATTCTTTATCATGTCTGTCAGAAGAAGACATGCATTGTCCAACGTCTATGAGCCTACCTGCAGGCAGTCATGCAACTCGTCCAGCGATGTAAAACAATTATAGGATCACCATCATTTGAGAGAAAAGGCAAAATCATGGAGCCTTGAAAACATCTACTAAACAATTAGTTATTAGCATAAACTCAATTTAGTGATCTTGCGTGTCCTGACTGAGATACTCTCACGTTCTCCATGAGAATTAAGGATTAAAAAGTCAATGGTCTCTTTTAAATCATCTTAGAAGGATGGAGCATCACTTATCCATAATTAATACACTGCATTATACCTATTCTCTGCAAGTACTTTGGTTTACTGTCTTGTAGGTTATTAAACTTTATCTTAACTATTTCTGTCATTGAGGCATATATAGCTTAGCCGGGTTGTTAAATGTGTCTGAATATTAAATTGAGTAAGAAATTAAGCTCATAGTAGCAATTTAAAACATGATCGAGACATTTCTCGAATCTATAATTACTTCGTGAATTTTGAATACCTCGGATTTGGAATATATATGGTGTAAAATCTAATGTCGCATTCAGGAGAAGGTGCATATGCTTTCTAAAGGGCACCAGGTTAGCTGACGATGATGTCTATGGAAACTACACAGTCTCTGAAAAAATAGCTAGATGGCGCCAGGTCGTTTCTAATTTTTTAAGACAAGGCGATTCAATGAGGAGGGACTCTCGGGGCTCCCGGGGGGGTGGATACGACTGGGCCCTGGATGAAAGAACCCGTATTATTTGACAACCACACTGGCTATTTGATTTGGGCATTTTTATGTTGAGCTGTTACGTAGCCATACCCCCAATCTGATCTAAATTTAAAACTACAAGGCAAGAATAAAATTATTTTCAAGTTTAGTCAATAGCATATCAGTTCAATATGTGTATAAACTTTACCTGGAAAACTCGTCTCACCTCGCTCCTCCATGTTTAATAAATGAGGCGATATTTGAGTCAATTTTCCTATGACCTGACAACGAGCAGAGTGAATGTGCTGCTGATAATAGTAAATAACAAAATATTATGAAAAAATCAAAGATATTGCAAGAGTTCATTTGAAAGTCGTTTTCATGATTTTGCCAAAGAAGAAAACTGCATGTATGCTCGCATTTGTAAACCCATTTCACTTAGTGAAAAAAAACGTAATGCAGATGCCTTAATAAAATTAAAATATGACTGATTGATTTGAAAAACAAAATTCATTTATTAAAAAATGAAATTTGCAATTGATGCTTTTTCCGTCCAGATCAAAACAATTTCTGACATAAATTAATTTCTGGAGTTCATTACCCTGTGAACACTTCCCGGAGCTAAGAATATTTGCAAAAAAGTTATATATGCGCTTTGAAATGACCATTCTTACAGATAGTGAACAACGTGTTCACTCCATGAGGAAGCTTGATTAAAAGCAAAATCAGAAGGTCGGCGAATAAGGTTTTGTATTTCAACTCTGAAGAATTCTTCGCTGCTCTCCGAGTTAACAATTTAACACCAAACAATTGATAACGCTAGCGGCAATCCATAACAGGCTCCAAAGGAGTCTCATTAAGGGCAAGTTAATTGCTTTAAATGGCGTTGTTAATATATAGTTGTTTTAACATAAAATAATAAGTAATTAAATCAGATTTAAAAATGTTTAATTGTATGTATAGGTGTATAATATATATATGGCGCATCTGAACTTGTCTGGGAAAAAATTGGCGCTCATGTATGGAAAAGGCGCTTGGCCACCCCCTGCTCTCAAAGTTATATTTTACATTTTAGACTCTTTCCTTTTGAATCCATATTGATTTTTTTTTCAAAGACAATGTCGAATATTATTATGCTCCGCAAAGACAAGTGCAAAGAAGAATAACAAAACAAACAGCTTTCATTTAGCCTTTTCAGAAAAGATAATTTGAATCAAAATTTAATGATCCTATTGTAAGCCTATATTTATACATACACAAAAAATAAACAATTAATATACCACACGATATTATTGAGTATTAAATGCCTATACCAACCACCAATATATTTAAAATTAGAAATTTTAAATTTTTAGTCCAAAATTTTGGCATCATATGCCTACCTTCATTATTATATGACATATATAATATATTTATAATATATATAATATTTTATATTCACACACAAAAATATAAAATAATCATACATTATATCTAAAATATTATATAATACTTATATATGTATCACCATATATATATAAATAATATTATATTATATAGTTATATATATAATGTATATATATAATACTAGGTATAGCTGTATGTTAAATCCTATTATGAGTTATATATATATAGGACATATATATATATATACTATTATATATTATATTAAAAGGTTATATATATATAATAGTATATATATATATATATAATATAATAGTATATATATATATGATATATAGTAGGTGATAATTCAGTGATTATATATTATATATAATATAGTATACAGGGTATATATATATTATATGTATATAGTATGAGGATAATATACGCTTATATTTCTAATATCACCCTCAGGTATAGTATATTAATTAGTAGGTATTAGTATATATATATATATTATATATATATATATATAATATAGGTAGCTTATTATATACATAGTAGTGAATATATATATAGTTTATGATATACCGTCCCTCTTTCTTCCAACATATATCCTAAATATATGAACTCAGATACTTGTTCTAGTTGCTCACCATCTAACATAACTTCACACCGCGGACTCTCCTCACTCACTGCCATAACCTTACTCTTATCTACATAAATTTCAAACCCCTTCTTTGCACATCCCTCTACAATTTAATATAATATAATATAATTTTCGCAGTAACAAATGGAGCGTGTGGTTAATATAATAAGCTAAACCAAGTGGAAAGACTGATACGCTGAAAAATAGTCGATTGGGACTCAAATTTGGTACGATATTAAAATTTGGTATTTATTTCTTCAAATTTGTTATTTAATTTATTCCAATTTCATATTTTTTTTTTCTTATTCAATTTCGTATTTAAAATAAAAATTTAAAAATACATCTAAAGCTAATGATATGGTATTTGTTTTTCAGCGAGAAACTTCAATCATTAAATTGTGTATTAGGAAGAACTGCAAAGCCAGTAAACCTTTTAACTTGCTTCGGCTCTGGCTCCATCGCTTTAAAATACCAGGATGGCACCCCTACCCAGGCTCAATAATTTTAAAATAATCTGACTCAGGCTGCATTATTTTAAAAAAATACTGTTTTGGCTCCGCTCTGACTCCGGCTCCGACTCCGATTCAGACTTCCGACGCCGACTCCAACTCCATTCAAAACCCTGCTGATCCTTCCCCACAATCATTATAATAATCTCCTTTAATTTATCCTAAATTTGAAACAACTGAGGGTGAAAATATAAAGAATATGAAATTTCGTAATATACTAAACATTAATATTTTATATACGACTATATAAAAGCACTATAATATAATTAATTAATACATAATTAATTTAACTAATTTATCAATCAATAATATAATTAATCAATATTTTCCCAGTCAGTGAATTCACATATAACACAAAAGAGAATAAGAAATATTTGGCTTTAGCAAAACCCAGTAAAGCTTTAAGCAAATCTCGGACATTTATAATAATAATAAATGATTGAATTATTTTTCTTTGGCATTTATTTCATTATATATAATAATTTATATAAGGTATTACTATATATATATATATAACTAGTGAGATGCCCCTAATATATACGTATATAGCTATGGTTAAGTATAGTTATATACTATACTAACTACTAATACTAATAGTTAGTACCTATATATAAAATTATATAGTTAGAAATAGTAGGTTATTTAGGTATACCGTGTATATATATTTATATATATGATATATATAATATGAAAATATATATTCTAGTATAGTATATTATATATAATATCTATAATAATAATATATATATATAGTATATCTACTAATATATATATATAAGTATATAATATATATATAATATTATATAATAATATTATATATTATACATATAATATATATATGATATAATAATATTACATTATATATTATATTATATATTATATATATTACCTAGAGTTAGATATATATATATTATATATATATATACATCACTTATTGTTTACTAACATATCTATACTAATTTATTATAGTATACATATTATATATATATTCTCGTGATTTTAAGTTTAATAATAATATATGTTATTAATAACATACTATAAGATACATATATATATATAGGTATATATATATATATATATATATTATATGTTAATGTATATTATTTTATCATATTACCTGAAGTAGGTATATAATATATATATAATATATATATATATTATATATATATATATATAATAGTAGTAAATAGAGACCATAACCATTCTGATACAGGAACTGTCTAGTGGACAGCCTATCTTCATATTTATATACTTTATACTATAATATATAAATAACCATATATATATAATATATATATAGAGGAGTTTAATATAATATATGTAATATAATAGATAATAATATATATAAATAATAGATAGCGATAATATATATAATAAAATATGATTTTCATATATAAATATATATGTTATAACGTACCATTATAACTACTAATTCTCATAATACCTATATTATAAGTATAAATATATATATAATAATATTATAATATATATTATTTAATATATATATATATATATATATATTATATATATATATCCTCTATAGTACTATACTATTTTTCTTAACTAATAACCTAAGAAAGAAGCAAAATATAAAATATATATTATAATATATAATACGTATAATGTGTCTTAATGTTAGTGTATATATATATAATATTATATAAATAGTATGAACAGGATATATATATATAACTAATATATATAATATATATATATACCATACATAAATATATAATAATAACGTATTATGTATTATATAAATATAAAACGATATATACTAACTCCTATATTAAAAGATTATTCTCTTATAAACAAGATTTATTACTAATAATATATGGTACTAATATATAGATAGTATATTATATATATATATAATGTATAATATATATATAAAATATATAAATAGTGTTGAATAAAGGATAAAATTGGGTTGCCACTAAAGTTACTATAATAATATCATATACTTAGTATGAACTTATACATAATAGTATAATGGTATATATATATAGATATACATAATAATAATTAATATATTAAGTATATAATATGCGTATATATATATAATATATATATATTTATATATATTATCCGGTACATATATATATATAATATATATATATATACTACTCCTACTAACATTGTACTTATTGTACTATTATAATATATATAGTATAGTAATAATATATATGATAAATATATATATATATTATATAGAGCTTTTGTAAAGTGGATATATATAGTTGATTAATATTATTATGTTCCCTTTCAACACTACAAAAGTATATATATATATATTATTCATATACTAGCTATGCACTTCATAGTAAAGTATATAAT
>JABUQX010034309.1:17500-20000 GCA_015478945.1 Trachelipus rathkii
GCGTGAACTCAGAAGCTCGCGATTGTCTTGCAAACACGGAGGAAAGTTATCCGGGCCACTAGCCTTCCTGGCGTTCCTAGATCTCAGGATCTGTCGCACCCAATCATGTGTAATCACAGGTAAAGACATGTAAAACCTGAGAGAAAAAGGAGTAGGAGGAAAGATGCCACAATCGTCCAGGGTAGAATTAAATGAAAAAAGGAGGCCAAAGAGATTGGCCTTTTCTGAAGGAGAGTTAGCTAAAGAACCGTTAAAGCGATTAAGAAGAAGAGAGGCAGATTCACAGAAGTTGTCAGAGATTTATTTTTTATCATGAGCCCAGAAATTTTTATCAGTAGAAGAACCAAGCAGGTTGGTGAACCTTCTTTAGTGAAAATGCGCTTAGCCTGTCGAATAATCCCTGCAGCGATACCGAGCATAATGAAAATTAGTAAGAGTGATAGGAGAAAGAGAGTTTTCCATGCCCGATGCGCAAAGTCTCTCTCCTGGATGGCACGAAAACAAGCTCTATCAAACCATGAATTTTGGGGAGTAAAGAGTTTAGTTGAAGAAGGAATGAACCTCCTCATTACATCGGTGATTACGGCCCCTATCTTTTCAGCCGTGAAAGAAGCATCTTCCGAGCCAAAGCATGATTAATTCCAAGAGTAGTTAGCAAAAAACCTGCTCATTGCCCCTCAACTAGCCCGATATATATATATATATATATATATATATATATTATAAAATAATATATATATAATATATATATTAATATAATACATATATATATATTATATATATATATATATATATATATATATATATATATATATATATATTATATATATATATATCTATATATATATATATATATATATATTAATATATGATATATATATATATATATTATAATAATATATATAAATATAATTATATTATGTATATATATATATATATATATATATATATATATATATATATATATATATATATATATATATATATATATATATACTTAAGAGTACACTTAAATATATACATACTCTATTTGATAGCGTGATTGAACATTTCTTAATATAGAAAAAACGAATTTCTACAATATATAAAAAGCCTAAGGATGATCTTTGAAGAGATTTCTACAATCAAAAATTTCTTTTCCTTTTCAGTTTTTGAAATAAGTTTTAAAATTTCAATCAATCACACGTCAAAATTTTGCTTTGGGACAGAAAAATGATAAGAGTTTTGGAAAACTTTTTATATGCGAAAGAAAATACTAGACAGATGATTTAGAAAATTAATAAATAATAATAATAACAATAATAATAATAATAATAATAATAATAATAATAATAATAATAATAATAATAATAATAATAATAATAATAATAATAATTTATAATAATAATAATTTATAATAATAATTATAATAATAGTAATAATAAATTAAAATAATTATTTTCATCCATGTTCGAGACAAAAAAAGTGAATTAATTAATAATTTAATAATTAATATTAAATTAATAATTAATAAATTAATTAATTAATATTAAAAAGCAATAAAAAGGAATATGAGAAATATAATGAATAATATTTACATACTTAATAATTAATAATTTAATAATAATAATAATATTAAAATAATTAATAATTAATAATTAATAATTAATAATTAATAATTAATAATTAATAATTAATAATTAATAATTAATAATTAATAATTAATAATTAATAATTAATAATTAATAATTAATAATTAATAATTAATAATAATAATAATAATAATAATAATTAATAAATAATAATAAGAATAATAAATAATAATTAATAATAATAATAAATAATAATAATAATAATAAATTTTAACAAAAGAAATTATAATAATTATAATAATATATAATAATTAATTAATAATAATAATAATAATAATTATAATAATAATTATAATATATAATTATAATAATAATTATACTAAAATTATAATACTAATAAAAGAATTATACTAATAATAATACAATTATAATAATTATAATAAATATAATAATTATATAATATAATAATTATAATAAAATAAAAAATATTAAAATTAAGATAATTAATTTTTATTATAATTATAATTTATTATATAGAATTATAATTATAATTTATAATTATATTCTTAAAATAATTATAATTATAATTATAATTATAATTATAATTATAATTATAATTATAAGTATAATTATAATTATAATTATAATTATAATTATAATTATAATAATAATAATAATAATAATAATAATAATAATAATAATAATAATAATAATAATAATAATAATAATAATAATAATAATAATAATATAATAATAATAATAATAATAATAATAATAATAATAATAATAATAATAATTTAATATATCACTTCTTCAAAAATTGCTGTTACCACATTAATTTTATAGACGCAAAAATAACTAAAAATTTTTGGGAAAATAAAATAAATGAAAATTATAAAAATAAATTGACAGCTTCAAAAATTGAAATC
>JABUQX010034309.1:35000-40000 GCA_015478945.1 Trachelipus rathkii
TAATAATTAAAAAAATAATAATTACAATAATAATTTATATAATATATTAATAATAATATATATAATAAATAATAATAATAATAATAATAATAATATGTAATATATATATAAATAATTTATAATATATATAATATATATAATATATAATAATATATATATATATGTATATAATAATAATAATATAATAATAATATATAATAATAATAATATATATGTATATATATATATATATAATAATATGTAATAATAATAATAATAATAATATATATATGAGCATAAAATAATAATAATATTATATAATAATTAAAATAATAATAATAATAATAATATATATATATATATATATATATATATATATATATATATATATATATATATATATATATATATTATATTGTGTGGGTAGTAGAATTCTAATGATTAAATTTAAGTTTAAAAAATTCAAGGTATGTATGGTTGTAACATATGGCTCATCTTAAGGTTATGTTGAAGAGAGTGTGATTTTCTGGGATAATCTGAATGATGCTTTGGATGAGGTGAGAAGGAGCTTCTGATTAATTGTGTTGGAAGACCTAAATGGTTGATAGGTGATCAAAAATGGAATGGTATATATAATAACAGGTAAATTTGGCGTGACTATAGAAAATGAGAATGGTAGAAAGGTGATTGATTTCTGTGAGGAGAGAGGTATGTGTGTGAACAAAACTTTCTTTAAATACAAGAGTATTCATAAGATTTCTAGAGTTGGTGTAGGTGGAGATGGTATCGAAGTGAAAAATTAATAATCGATTTTATGTTAGTGAAGGAGAAGATGTTGAAGTATGTGTTGGATGTTAGATCAATTATGGGGTTTGGATTATGATTATCAGATCGTTATGTTGTTTTATGTAAGATTAAGTTAGTGGTGGCTTGAACGGAGAGGAAATAGAAGGATAAGGAAGTGGGAAGAATTGAAAGTGAGAAGTTAAGTGAAAAAGGTAATAAGGAAAAGTATGTAAGAGCGCTTGCAAATAAATCAGTTAAAAATGGACATGATGACACTGAAATATCTGGACTCAAATGAAGGAAGCCTTTGTTAGTAGTGCAAGAAAAGTATGTGGTTGTGCTAAAGTATACAGGAAGTTAGAATATTAACAGTGGGTGGTGAAATGAAGAGGTGATTCAAGCGATTAATAGTAAAAAAGAGGAGTGGTTGAATGTGCTAAAAGCCAATGATGATTTCTCAAAAGAAAAGTGATTGGAGTTATATAAGGAGGAAAAAAGGAAGTCTAAAAGAAGCATACATAGGAGGAAAAATGAGATAAATGAACAATTTGGAAGAAGGATGAATGGGGACTTACAAGGGAATGTGAAGCTCTTCTAGAAGGAAGCGCGAAAGGTTAAGAATGAGAGTAAGAAGCATCTGCATAGAATAATGAATAGGGAGGGCGCTTTCGTAACTGATGAAATGGATGCGGGGAGAGTGTGGGAGAAATACTTTGAAAATTTGCATAATTTTGGCAGTAATGAAGAGGTGATAGTAAATGTGTGTGGGTCTGATGGTGCAAGACAAAATAGGTATTTCGGGAAAGAGGTAATTTAGTAAGGAGGAGGTAATTTGAAGAGTAAGAAAGTTGAAGAATTGTAAATCTGCAGGTATAGATGGAATTACTAGCAAAATGATAAAGAATGGAGGCCAGACAGTAATTGAATGGATTTGGAAGTTGTTTAACAAAGCATTTATGGAGGGTATAGTTCCGAGGGATTAGAGAAGAATAGTAAAAATACCCTTATATAAGGGTAAGGGAGATAAGAGTAACTTAGGAACTATAGAACAAATAGTTCATTGAGTATTGTAGGGAAGATGTATGCTTATATTTTGTTTGAAAGAATACGTCAAGTGACGGAGGGATTGATTGGCGAAGAACAAGGTGCATTTAGAAGTGATAGCGGATGTGTAGATCAAATTTTACATTGAAACAAATGATTGATAAAATGAGAGAGAAGAAGAATAGATTGTATTTAGGTTTTATAGACCTGGAACAGGCATTTGACAGGAATAATAAGGAAGCTCTGTGGCAGGTGTTAGTGATATATGGCATTTGAGGTAGGGTTCTGAATGGAAGTAAAAGTATGTGTGGTGATAGTGAAACTTGTGTATAAGAATAAATATAGCTGAAAGCAATAGGTTTAATGTTAATAGCGGGTGAGGCAGGGATGTGTTATGTCTCCTTGGTTATTTAATCTATATATGGATAGAGTTATGAAAGAATTAAAGGTTAGGGTGGTAGAGTAAGGTGTTAAAATGATGGAAAATTGAAGAGAATGGAGGGTGTCTTGCTTATTGTATGCAGATGATTTGGGTTTGTGTGGCGAATCTAAAGAGAGTTTGAGGGGACTAGTAGAGGGGTTTGGCAAGGTGTGTAAAAGGATAGGATTGAAAGTAAATGTAGATAAGAGTAACGTTATGGTAGTGAGTGAGGGGAGTCCGAGGTGTGAAGTTATGTAAAATGGTTAGCAATTGGAACATATTTCTGAGTTTAAATATTTAGGATGTATGTTGGATAAAAAAGGAACAGACCATGCAGAGTGTAGTAGAAAAGTTGTGAATGGTCGGAAGGTGGCTGGTGCAATTAAATCGTTGGTGATTGTAAAGGGACTAAGTCTTGAGTGCGGCAGGGTTTTACATGAGGGTATGTTGTTCCTTGTGTTAATGTATAGTAGTAAAACTATTTTTTGGAATAAGAGATAAAGATCTAAGGTACAATGAGTTCAGATGGTCAATCTTAGGGGCGTATTAGGTGAGAGAAGAATTGATAAAATGAGGAATGAACGTATTAGGGAGTTGTGTAGTGTAAAGAATAAACAAGAGTACATTGAGATTGTTTGGTCATGTGGAAAAGATGGATGATAGTCGATTGGTTAAGCGCATGTATAGTGGTGAGTATGCTGTGAATAGTACTGCTATGAGAACGAAGAAAAGCTTAATTGAGTCGATAAAGGAATGTCTGAAGGAAAGGAGTGTGAGTTTGGCAAAGGCGGTAAGGTGTGTGCAAAATACGAGTGATTGGCGAGGTTTTGTGAGGGGGTATGGTTGTGGGCTTTTCCCAGGGATGAATCCCACATTGACGAGATACCACATTAGTAAGGGTCCGTCGCAATCTCCTGACACCCTAGAGTGGATTTATTTGACTGCGACGAGTTCTCACTTGTGTGTGTGTTTGTGTGTGTGTGTGTGTGTGTGTGTGTGTGTGTGTGGTGTGTGTGTGTGTGTGTATGTGTATGCATACGTGTTTATTTATATATGGTGTATTTTTGTATGCGTCATGTCTCAGCATTTCACATAACTACATTTAAATTGTTTAAAATTATTTTGAAGGTCGCATTATATAGTATCATATGCAGTAGCTAACCGTACTGAAGAGTGAATGAACTGGGAAGTCGTGAAGGTTGCAAGGAAAGAAATAAGGGGGAACGATAATTCTTTAGAAGGAAGGAAACTTAACAAGCGCGTGAAACTATTTCCTGAAAATATGAATGTTTGATTTAAGCTTTCTGAAGCGAAAAGATTCCCATACTTAGATTCAAGTTTTGAATTCCAATTTTTAATATATATATATATATATATAATATTATATATATATTAATATATATATATATATATATATATATATATTAATATATATATAATATATATATATAATTATATATATATATATATATATATATATTATATATATATATATGTATATATATATACTAATATATATATATATATATATATATATATATATATAATATATATATATATATATATATATATATATATATATATATATATTTATATATATATATATATATATATATATATATATATATATATATATATATTGATAGATTTTACTATGACAGGATTGTCATTCAGTGTGAATCTTGTAAATTTCCTTAATACTTTCCTTTAAACAATGGATGAATAAATTTTCAATGACTTAGCTTTGTTTATGGAGTAAATTACTGAGCACTTTCATCCGGACTTTCCATTATTTTTTTATTACACTAGATTTTCTATTTAATAGCACGCTGACAACGTTTGTAGAAGCATCTCTTAAGCTAATATATATACGTATATATTTGAAGGATTTTCTGAATGATAATCACTATCTTCAACACATGTTTGATGGAATAAAGCTTCACTGAAGCATTAATTTGTTAGATCTTGAAATTATAAAAGACTTTTGTTTTAATTGAATTTACGTATCAGAATTACTGAGAATAATTGGATAAAATATACGCATAATAAGATTAAGGTATTTATTATACATAATTGTAATGTTTATTAAATAATAAGCCTCTTACATAAGACTAAAATATTTATAACATATAGCATATGTTTGAAGCCTATTTGCTTAAATATTACAAATGTTCATTATCATTCACAAAACTTAAATAAAACAAATTCCAGCAGAGAACAGTCTTACATTCTAATTGTAATAATATTGTAAAATATAATCAAAGGAAAGAAATATCAAATATGATTTTTAATTACAACTACTATAATATTAGTGTTTAACATTTTACCTACCATATCATTGAACCAATAAAGAAAGGAGATACTTAAAACAACAATACAGAATTACACAATGAATATATTTCTCATACGCAAAACAATGCTTCAAATTCTTATTTCTTTTTCAGTTTTCGTATTACATCATTTGATAATTTGTTTGTTATTCATGTATTTTTTATTTCAAAGGAGAAAATTTAACTCTCGACTGTGGAAATATTATTTATCAAATTCCAAAGATCTTTTCTTAATCCATTAATCAAATATTCTATTAAGAAATGATGAATTTCTATTTGTTCATGAAAGATGAGTGTTAGATTATAATGTATTGTAATTTATATACTATTATATATATATAATTATATATATATATATATATATATATATATATAATATATATATAATATATATCTATATATATATATATTATAAGTAATATATATAATATAATAATAAT
>JABUQX010034309.1:45000-55000 GCA_015478945.1 Trachelipus rathkii
TCAAAAATACATCATTAAGGTATTTGGAAGAAATTATTTAGCGCAGGTTTGTGTCACCCACCAATGACTGTAAAGTAACATTGACGCTGTTAATTTTTTTCAAATAAAAACCACCGTTATTTAATAAGATAAATCATAACAGTGCATCAAACTATGACTCTAGCACTTTCAAGTAGCATCTGGTGAATCTCACTGGGGGTTTATATCAAACCAAGAGGAACAGTTCTGCTATTTATAAACCCACTTGAATGGAAATGAGCCTCATATGATGACATTAATTAAGATACATTAAGTACATACCGTAGATATTTTTATTCTTAATTGCGGAAAATAACTGCAAAGAATAATTCTTTCTTTCTGTTTAATCTCGCTTTCAATTATTGGGTAAACAGAAATATGTAGGAATGAAGTTTTAGGTAACTAAGTAGGATTTGAAATAGAGTAGGAGGAGTTATGCCAAGTGACATGGAAAACATTTTTCTGACCTTGATCATCTTTCAAGTGTTTAACAGATCAAAGGTAGCCAAGTGATTTGGAGTTTAGTACAGAACATCTTACTAAGACATTTTCTATTAACAGTAACAAGTGTGTTTAGAAGATAAGAAGATAAGTCACAGAGATTTACATTGTTTAGTTGCAGCTTTTAAATATAACAATTTCTCTCCAGCAGATCCATCATGCCCTAAACGTACTTTCTAGAACTTTAATCAGGCAAGTGTGACGGTAATGCGTCGCTTCTTTGCTACCTACCTTTGGTGTGAATCCTGTTTTGACTTGGAGGAAGCTTAGGCCGAAATCTCAGAGGGAATGAGCAGATTCATTCCATCTTCAACTAAATCTTTTTCTCCTCATAATTCGTGGTTCGATGGTACTTGCTCTCGTGCTCTTCAGGATAGAAACAAAGCCTATCGGAAATGAAAAAATTCTCCTATGCACTTTTTTCCTATCACTTTTGCTAATTTCATTACTGGAATTAATTAGCATTAAATTCTCCAAATTAGACGTGCTTTCACCAAAAGGAAGTGCTTTGACCTTCTTGGAACTCCCGCTGATAAAAATTTCTGGCCCTCTTGCCAAAAACATCTCAAACAACTTTCGTAACTCTGCTTTTTCAAATCATCACTTTTCCCTGTACTGCAATACTTCTTCTGAAAAGAGTAATATCTTCGGCCTCCTTTCTTCATATAATTCCACTCTGGACAATTCTGGAAACCCCCTCCTTCTCTTCCACTCCGGTGTCTCATGGCTCCGCCTGTGGTTACACATGATCGGGTGCATGAGATCCTGAGATCTAGGAACGTTAGGTAGACTAGTGGTCCGGAGGCACTCCTCGTGTTTTGAGGGAGTGTACTTCTGTGAGCTGCCGCCTGTCCTCGTTCGGTCTCTTTCTCTCTATGCCTGTAGTTCGAAACTTTTCTCAGTTCTGAAAGCTAGCATACGTTCAACCGATCACGAAGTAGGGTAGCAGTTCTAATCCTTCTAACTATCGTCCTACAGCTCTCACTTGTGTTCTGTCTAAAATCTTTGAAACTCTCCTCAACTCTAATTCCTTAATCATCTGGAATCTCATTCCCTTCTTTCAGATCATCAGTATGGTTTTCGACGTTCGAGGACAACTTGTGACATTTTTTCCTTTGACCTTGTATGGTATGTGTCGCTTCTCTCTAAGTTTTTTTTCCTTTGGATTTTCTCCTTCTCTTTTCTCACTTTTGTCTAGTTTTCTTTAAAATCTTCCATATCGGCACTTGTTGATGTAGCGACCTCTTCTCCCTTTCCGGTTAACTGTGGTGTTCCTCAAGGTGTCAGTTGTTTATCTCCAACTTTTGATTCTTACTTTTCATTAACTAATACTTCTGCAGCCTGGCTAATCTAACTTATGGTTCATTCTTATGCAATGGATCTCAAGCCTGGCTCTCATTCTTCACTCATTTTCAAAGTTTCTCCCGCTTGTCGCTTCTAGGACTTGCTTCTTGACTTCAGCTTTCCGATCCTATTCTTGTCGTTCTGGATGAGATTTCCCGGTGGAATCACCTCAACCTTGTTTAATTCAACTTTTTAAAAAATGAATTTCTTCACATCTCCATCTCACAAACACCTATAACTTTCCTATCTTCTTTGACGGCTCTCCCGTCTCAATTGTGGAGAATATAGATACTCGTGGCCTGAAAAATTACTCCAACTATATAAGGGTCTTATCCACCCTTGAATGGAGTACAGTTCCCGCAATTGAGGTGGCTCCGGTTCCGCCCTTCATTTGGATGGGGTTGGTTCTAAGGTTAAAATATTAATAAATTGTCCCCCACTTTCTAATTTCCTTAATAATCTCTGCGACGTGACGTTGGTGCTGTATCTCTTTACAATAGGTATTACAACTGGAGGTGCTCGAGAGAATTGATCTTTTGCATTCCGCCACCATTGCGACGCCCTTGAAGCACAAGGGGCTCCCTGCTCTCTCATGATTTCTGTGTGAATATTGGGAACTTCAGGCTTGTTCGTTGTAATGCCTCCTTCTTTTCAGCCATTTCTCTTCTCTTGGAACTAGCTGCCTTCATCTGTTTTTCCTGCTATATTTAATCTCATTCTTCAAATCCTCCATCTGCGATCACCTTAGAAATTTGCGTTAGGATTGAGATTGGGTGAGGTTTCTCACTATTATTTTATTTTATTTTATTTTATTTTATTATTCTGCCCCTCCTATATATATATATATATTATATATATATATATAATATGATAGTATATATATATAGATATATGATATAGTATAAGTATATATATATAATAGTATACTAATATACTATATATATATAATATGATATATTTTATATATAGTATACTATATATATATATATATAGTATATACTATATATATAAATATATAGTATATAGTATTATAATATATAATAATAGTATATATATTATATAATATAATATATGTATATATTATATATATATTATATATATATATATATATATTTATATATATTATATATATATTAATATAATATATATATATATATATATATCTCTAATATAATTTATATTATATATATATATATATACTAATATTATTCATATATATATTATATTTACTATATATAATATATATTAGTATATATAATATATATATTTATATATATAATTAATATAATATATATATAATATATATATATATACTATATATATATATATATATATAATATATTATATATATATATAAATATATATAGTATTGTATATATAATATTATTATATATATATACTTATATATATTATATATATATATATATATATATATATATATATATATATATATATTATATATATATATAATATATATATTATATATATATTATACTATATATTTATGTATTATATTATATATATACTATATATATTATACTATATATATATAGCTTTATATATATAATATTATATATTATATATATATATTATATATAATATATGATATTATATATATTATATATATTATATATATATATATAATATATATTCTATAATATATATATATATATATTATATAATTATATATTATATATTTATATATATATAATCTATATATATTACATACTAATCTTAAAACCCCATGGTAATGATTACAAATATAAAACACCTAGGTATTGAAAATATGAATAAATATTATAATAATATGCATATATTATATATATTATATATATATATATATAATATTATATATACTATTATACTATCTGTCAGGTTACTGTTAGATAATTAACAATATCGCTCACGAATTTCCCACCATGCTCGAATGAAAATACAGACAAAAGCAGCAATTCAGTATTTCTGCTATATCCTTATAATATTATATATATATATATATATATATATATTATATATATATATATACTATATATATATATATATATATATATATATATATATAGTATATATTATTATATATATAATATATATATATATATTATAGTATATATTATGATATTATATATATATATTATATATTATTATATATATATATATATATATAGATATATATTATTATCAGTTATATATATATATATTTATTATATATATAATACATGGGTTGTTTCTGGTTTTAAACAAACATGTTTTTTTTTTTTTGCTTAAATCAACTAAAAAGAACATTTTTTTCAAATAAAAAGTAATTATAAAATGCTCTAAATGAAAGCACATAGCTAATACATCCTAGTTATATTATTTAATAGTAAATTAGAAAGGGAGGAAAACATGTGTAATATGACTATTACTAGTAATGTACATTGTAAGATTGGGTCACAGCAGTTAAGATTCTGGGTCATAGAAGTTGAGCGGAGAATGGATGAGATTCTGAGTCCCTGAACACGGAAGTCGTAGGAAACCTTCTCCACAGATGAAGGATGTAATATGACTGGAAAATTCAATAAAAAATGTCAATTGTAATAACAATAGAATAAGGAGAGTGATGCAACAGATTGGAGAGAGTTAATTAAGAGTAGGGAAGGTTATAGGAGTCCGAAAGCCCTAGACGTACACTTTATCGATAGGAGAGCTAATTATATTTGGGAAACCACAAGAGATATGTGATCATACTCTATTTTTATAGAGTACGTCCTTTTGGACGTAGTAATAACAACTGGGATGGTGAGAAGAAGTTTCGAAGGCACTTCGAAACACCCAGTTTCCAAGAAACTTGTTAGTAAGAACATTGTGTTATCCTTCTAAATAAAGACTCAAGAGAAAGAAAATATCAAGCTTATTAAGAAAAGAAGGTTAGAGTTTGTTTTCAAAGAAGACATAAGTTGTGTGAAAGTTTGTCAAGTAGATAGATGAAGAAGCTGAGTTATGAGGCACTGAAAAACGTCATGTTTTTTCTTTAACGACAACTTATTAGGTATCAGAAAGAGCAGAGGTTTGTTGCTTCAAGGTTTTCCTCCTAGCATCATTTATTTATTCGCTGTTGAATGAGTCGTCTTTCAAATTGGAAGGAGCAATGATGAGTGATGGAGTTATCAGCCTAAGAGTGTAAGAGTGGAGAATATACACAGTAACAGATAGACCATTGATGAAAAATAATAAAAACGAGTTGGGGGGTAGAACAGAATTCTGAGCATTATAGATACATTTAAAGGATATATGGTGGCTATCTGAAATTGCAGCCATATAACGACTGGTACGAAAGGCAAGAGAAAGTTACAAAGAGAAGGATAAATACCGAAAATGGGTTTAGATATTAAATATTTGTGCCAGAGTTTGTCGAAAGTCTTAGATATCTCTAGCGCCACAGAAAAAAGATTCACCAATATGCGATAGAGCAGAGAACCATGAGTCTGAGAGAAAGGAAAGAAGATCACCAGTCAAATGGTCCTTACAGAAGCCATACTGGAAATCAGAGATAAGATTAGAAGATTTAATATATTTCTATATCTTCTTGTTAAGAATAGATTCAAAAACCTTAGGAAGAACAGAAGTTAAAGTGATAGGGCAATAGTTGGATTGTTGACAAGAGTCTCGCTACTTCAGGACATGCTGAATAAATGCATTCTTTCAGCAGGAGGGAATGGTTGAAGTTGATAGGCGGTGAGGAAACAGGTTACCAAGGTAGGGTACAAGCTCAGAAATGGAAGTTTTGAGGACCACTGGAGAACTCTCCTTGCCTTCTTAGTGTTAAACTCAGAGAATGCAGAAATAATATTTTGATGAGTTTAAAGGAAGCGGAGTGGAGGAATGGCTCTGAAACCGTCTAGAGTGTAATTAGAGGGAAAAGCTTGAGCAAACAGTTCAGCTTTAGCAGAAGTTAAGACAGCAGTATTGCAAACAGAGATAAAGAGGATGGAGGGAAGAAGCGATGTTGGAGTAGATATTTTAAAATTTCAAAATATCAGAAAGAGTGTGAGGTAGAACAACCATAAAGATTGTTGCAATTTCTACGATGAAAAGTTTTTAGGAGTCTCGAAGAGCTGATATTTTGCAAATCCGGGATTTTTGAAAAACCAAGATTTATCAGTATTAGTTCAAGGAATAGAGAGACTGGAGTGTATGCATCATCATTAATATATATATATATATATATAATAGAATATATATATATATATATATATATATTATATATATATATATTATATATAATTATATATTGATATATTAATATTTTCTATATAAAATATATACTTATATATATAATATATATATAATAGAATATATATATAATTGAAAATAATCCAAAAAATGTTTTGAGAAAAATTGAAAAAGAAATGGACTGTGTTTAAAAATTAAATGTTGTTTTTGAGTTTTTCATATAAAGTATTTGAGCTCAGAACACTATCTTATAACATTAATATATTCTGATGTAAATACTATGCAATAAAAAAATTAAAATATTTATTTGTAGGGTAAAAAACAAAACATATAAGCAAAAAAAAAAAAAAAAAACATGTTTTTATTATTTTATTTTTGAAAAAAAACATGCATTTCCACCCTGTATATATATATAGTATATATATATAATATTATATATATATATATATATAATAATATATAATATATATAATATATATTAGTATATATATATATATATATATATAGTATATATGTATATATTATATATGTATATATATATATAGTATTATATTATATATATATATATATATAATATTATATATATATATATATATATATATATATAATATATATATTATATATATAAGTATATATAATATATATATATTAGCAACATATAATATATATATATAATATATATATATATTATTATATATATAATATAGATATATATATATATATTATATATATATATATATATATATATATTATATATATATATAAAATAATATATATATATATATATAAATAAATAATTTAATATATATGAATATAGATTATATATAAAGTATATATAATATATATATATATGTATATATATATATATAGTATATACATATATATATATATATATATATATATTATATAATATAATATAATATATTATATATAATATATATATATATATTATATATATATATATATATATATATATATATATATATATATATATATATATAGAGAGAGAGAGAGAGAGAGAGAGAGTTTGAGTAGCCCACTCTTCAGCGATGAAATTACCACCAGTTTGGCTCATGGTGTGTAGGGTCTCCCATGACATTCCAGTGCCTAATGGTTCTCCTTTCTCTTTTGCTTTCATATCCCCACTCATCCTTCAGACAACATCTTACATACACCACCTTTTATCCACATACTATATACACAGACTTATATCCACACCCTCGTCTAGACATCATCTTACAGACATCTCTATCCTTTATATCCCTATGCTATGTGTAGAGGAGAAAGAATTGCCACAATGTATGTCCTGCGTGTCGTAGAAGGCGACTAAAGGGACGGTGGTAGTTGGGTTGGCTGTCCACTACCACTTATCCTTTGCCAGGAATGCTAGTGCATGCCTCGGAGAAGGTCGTGATCGCGTAAGCGACCTTCTATCTTTCGGCAAAAATATATGAATCGTATGGGTACATGGAGAGTCAGAAGAATAAATGTTGAGGAAAAGAAAAGAAGTGATGAATGTATTTAGAAGGGGCAAATTTGATTTGCTCTCTGTGACTGAAACAAAGATGAATGGAAACGATGAAAATGAGTGGTTTGGTGTGAAATGTGTATGTGTTGGTGTAGAAAGAAATGAAAGGGGGGAGAAAAGGAGTTGCAATTCTGATGAGTAACCTGTGGTACAGAGATATGGTAGATTTTGTATGTGTGAGTAATAGAATTCTAATGGTCAAAATTAAGTTTGAAAAGGTCAAGGTATGCGTGTTGTATATTATGGTTCCATCTGAGAGTATGTTGAAGAGTGCGATTTCTGATAATCTGAATGATGTTTTGGATGGGGTGAGTAGGAGCTTCAGATTGATTGTGTTTGGTGACTTCAATGGTTGGATAGGTGATCATAAAAGGGAAGGTATAAATGATGGCTTTGGAGTGTCGGGTGAAAATGAGAATGTAGGAAGTAATTTGATTACTGTGAGGAAGGATAGTTATGCGTAAGTATACTTCTTTAAACACCAAAAGTATCATAAGTATACTAGAGTTGTGTAGGTTAGAGAGACTGGGTATCAAATGAAATTATATGTTTCTGTGCTAGGGAAGGAGATGTTAAGTATGTTTGGATGTTAAATTCAGTGAGGTAGAATGGATTATCGCGATCATTATTGTTTTTTATGTAAAAATTGAGTTAAAATGAGAGGAAGTAAATATGGAAGAAGTGGTAGAATTAAGAATAGAATAGAGTGAACAAGGCAATAAGGATAAGTAGTTAAGAGGCTTGCCAAATAAATCGTTGAATGTGAACAAATTGAAATGAACAAATCTGGAAAGCAAATGAAGGAAACAGTTGTAACTTGTGCAAGAAGATGTGGATGTACTAAAGTGGAATAAGAATGTTAGCAAGATTGTGAATGAAGAGTTGCACTGCAGAAAATGTAAAAAAGAACGTGGTGAATGTACTAAAAGCCATATGGTGAGTTTCAAAAGAAAGATGTTGGAATTATATAAGGAGGAAAAGTATATATTACTAGAAGATGCATACTTAGGAAGTAAAAAGTGGTAATGAACAGTTCGGAATTAGTTTATTGAGTGTTGTAGGGAAGGTATATGCTGGTATTTGTCGAAAGAGATGCGTCGAGTGAACTGAGGACTGATTGTGAAAGAACAAGGTATTCGTTTAGAACTTGTAGAGAGTATGGATCAATCTTACATTGAAATAAATGATGAGAAAATTAAAAGAGAGGAAGAAATAAAATTGATATTTATGCTTTATGGATTTCCAACAGATATGATAATTAATAGAATCTCATGGAAGTGTTATGATATATGTGTTGGTGGATAGGCTTCTGAATGAAACCAAAAGAATGAATGACGATAGTGAGGCGTGTGTAAGAATGAATGGATTGAAAGTGATTGGTGCAATATTATAGTAATTGAGGCAGGGAGTTTATGTCTCCTGTTATTCAAATTTGTATATGGATGGGTGATGAAAAATTAGAGTGGGTCCAGAGAATGTGTAGAATGATGAGAAGGAAAGATGGAAGTGCCTATCTATTATAGCAGATGTTTGGTTTTGTATGAGAACTGAAGAAGTTTAGAGAATGTAGAGAGCATTGCAGATGTGTAAAAGGAGTGGTTAAGGAAAGGTAGATGAATGTTATGGTCTAGAGTAGACAGTCCTCAAATTTTGAAGTTATGTTGGATGGTGAGCAATGGGAACAAGTGTCTGAGTTAATATTTAGGATATATGGTTGATGAACGGAACGGATATGCAGAGAGTAGTAAATTTTGAATGTAGAAAATGCTGTCAATAAGTCGGTTGTATGTAAAGGAACTGTCTGAGTGCGCTAGGACTCTTACATAAGTATTTGTTTACCTGTTCAATGTATCAGAATTGAAAACTATGTACTGAATAAGAGTATAGATCTTAATACTTGTGTTTAGATAGACAATCTTAGGGGGTAATATGTGAGGAAGAATTGATTTAAAAAGGAATGAACGCTTTAGAGTTGTGTGGTGGAGAAAAGAGTAAATGGAGAAAAATGAAAGTATGTTGAGATGCTTGCGTTATGTTTTAAAAAAGATGATTGTCGGTGTAAGGATGTATAGTAGTGAGTTGCTGAATCACCGGTTTGAGAGACAAGAAGAAAGTGATTGAGTCAGTAAAGAAATCCTGAGGGAAAATGGAGTTTGGCAGAGGCAAGAAGAAAGTGCATAATAGGAGTGAAGGGCGTTTGTGAGGGTATGGTTGTGGCCCACCTGGTAAGAACAAACCACATTGGCGAGATTCCATAGTGAGGGTCGGGTCACGTCCCTGAAGCTCTAGAGTGACTTCTGACTGCGACGAGTCCTCACAAACAAGGTATTAAAGGCTGGCTTTTTTTCGACTTTCGTCATATTTTTCTACTTCTTTTCTGTTTCCGTGCATGTTACG
>JABUQX010034309.1:60000-67500 GCA_015478945.1 Trachelipus rathkii
AGTTAGAAATTTATTAAATGCGAGTTGTTTTCTAAGAAAAATGAAATAATTAGCAGAGCTAAGTGTAAGCGGTCATCTTACCGCTCATAAAAGACTCAATTTTACTCGGTGGCACATGAGGAAAAACGTTTCGTTTTTGTCAGAATTCGCTTTTTAAATGGAATATCAGCAGTACCTCGATGAATGTCTCAATAAGTTTTCGTCTAAGCCTAGGAGGCTTCAATTACTTTTCACGGATTCATAAATATTATATATATACAGTATATATATATATATATATAAAATTATAAGGAAATATATATATATATATATATTATATATTATATATATATATATATATATATATTATATTATATAGTAAATTAAGAACTATTGTGGGAAGGTGAAGAAAATTGCCTCCTCTGGGGTCGAACCAACGCATGTTGCGACTGAGACCGACGATACTTCGGAGCTCGTAACCGACTGAGCCACCTCTAACCCAAAAAAGTTTTAGATTGCAAGAACAGCTTTCAAACACCGAGCCCTTCAGGCGATATCAACAGGTTTCACCTGTCCTTCCTCTTCGAATATTAATTAATAATGTAAATTACTGCCAATAGACCGGCAGCTTAAATTTGTAGAGTTAAAAAAGAACATATTGGTTGGAAGGTAAAGAAAAATTGCTTCCTCTGGTGTCGAACCAACACGCATGCACGGAGACCGACATACTCGGACGCTCTACCGACATGATATCCTCTAACCACAAAAAAGTTAGATACAAGAACAGCTTTCAAACTAGATTTATAGGAGGCAATTTTCTTTACCTTCCCACAATAGGATTCTTATTATATTACAAATGAAGCCTGCGTCTATTGCAGTATGATATATATATATATTATATTAGATATAATATATAATATATATTATATATATATATAATATATATATAAATATATATATATATATATATATGTATATAATATAGTATATAATATATATAATATTATAATATATATATAATAATAATATATATAAATATATAATAAAATATATAAGAGTATATATATATATATATATATATATATATATATATTAATATATATATAATATATATATATATATACACATACATACATATATATATATGTATATATAATGTGTGTTTTCTATAGTGTGAGTTGCTGATTATTTATTAACAATGGATGATTTGCTTTGCGCTACTGGAAAGTTATTGAAGGGTCCTTTTCGTTTCCACACTTTGGAAGAAAAATTGAACTTAATAAAAAGTGGCCGACTATGCCTCGAATTGCAGAATCTTAAAGCATCTCACAAAGAAATAGGACAGGAATATGTTCGACATTTCCAAGCAACGTAAAATGAGAAAACCAAGTGGCTTTCAGGAAGTTTAAATTAAGTAAGAACTATTTGTGACCATGTCTTATGTTTTGCAAATTACGAAACAGTTTGCGTTCAATGGTTATGTAATCTGGTAATCTGCACAATTCTATTTAATAAACATTGAAAAGTTCACCAATCACATATTTTTATGACTTACAAATTTAAAACATTTGTGCCAGTGTGGACAACACAATGAGATGTACGTATTATATTATATATATATATATATATATATTATATAATATAATATATATATATATAATAGTATATATATATATATATATATATATATATATATAATATATAATATACTATATATATAGTATATATATACACTTACAACACCCCCAAAAAATGCACCTCACGCAGCCTGATATATAATATATATATATAATATAGATATATATAGTATATATATAGTATATATATATTTATTTAAAAAATAATAATAAATTATATATATATATATTTAATAAATAAAATTTAAAAATTTTTTATGAAAAATTTATTAATATATAATAATACTATTATATTTATATATATCATATATTTATATATATATATTATATATATATATATATATATATATATAATATATATATATGTAATATATCTCACATATTATATATGTGTATTTATCATACATCACATATAATATATACACATTAATATGATATATATATATATATAATATATATATATTGGTTATTTTGTTTAAACCGACATGGTGTTTTGGGTTTAACTCAACTTAAATATACATTGTTTTTTTTTAATGGTTTTCATTTCTTTTTTTTTTATTTTTTTCTAATAAAAATTAATAAAAAGTGCTCTAAATGAAAGCATATAGCTAATACATCTTAATTACATATTTAGATATTAAATAAATGGGAGGAAAACATTAATAACTAAATTTACTCAAAAATTATGACATTAAAATACGATAACAATAATTAAAAAATAACAACTTTTAATTAATTATACTTTTTGTTTGAGTTAGAAAATTGCTATTAATGTCTTCAAGTAAATAAACATAAATAGGAAATAGCTCCCAAAGTTATATTTGAGAGGGAAGAATTCTTTAAACAGTTTATCTTTCCCAAACTTTTATATATTACAAATTAATAGCACACATTTATAATTTATATTTTTTCATAATTTTAAATTGCTGATTTGAAAAACATTGTGTTAATAGTATGGAAGAAATATTTTTACCCATATATATACTCTAATATATATACTCAAATATATATATATATATATATATATATATATATAATATATATATAATATATATATATATATATATATATATATATATATATAATATATAAATATAAAATATTATTATTATATAATAATAATATTTATAATATATATATATATATATATAATATATATATATATTATAATATATATAAATATATATTAATATATAATATATATATATAATTATATATATATATATATATTATATATATATACTACAGTGTGTAAAGTCCAGAGGATTGACAAATCATATCGGAGTTTCTAAGAAATTGGAAACCAGGGCCAAACTAAAGTATGGCAGACTCCGATACGCAGAGCTTGAAATTATGCAAATCAAAGGTAGGTGGAAAAATAGGTAAATAGAGTGTGTACCAGACTTTACCAGCGAAGTGTGTGTAAGATTGAGCATAGCAGTTAAGTCTGGGTCAGAGAGTCGCAGGATCTCTCCTCAAAGAAAATGGCACATGACTGGAAAATTCAAAAGAGCATTTTAAATTCAATAAAATGTGATATCAATGGAATAAGGAGAGTGATGCAACAGCTCGACGGTTAGAAAGATTGGAGAGAGTTTGTGAGAGTAGGGAGAGTAGGAGAGCTAAGGAGTCGATAAATCCTATCTAGACTACACTTTATCAATGAGAGCAATAAATGTGGAACCAACCCAGATACGTGATTCATACTCAATACGAGGGAGAGTAGCTCCCCCATGCAGAGCTTGCAACCGGGGTGGTTAGAAGAAGTTCCGAAAGATCCTTGGAACACTCAATTTCCTAGAAACTTGTTGGAAAGAACATAATGTGATCCTTCTAAGATAAATCACGAGAAGAGAAAATATCAAGAATATTAAGAACAGAAGAAAGTTTGAGTTGTGTTTTCAGAGAAAATGTTATAGTTGTTTGAAAGATTATGTCAAGTAGATATATAAAGAAACTAAATTATTGAAGCATTGAAAACAACCATGTTTTCTTTAACACAACTTTAGGTAAGAGAAAGATCAGAGGTTTTTTGCTTCAAGGATTCCCTCCAAGTATCATTTATTTTTTGTTGAATGAATCGTTTTTCAAATTGGAATGAGTAATGATGAGTGTTGGAGTTATCAGCCTAAGAGTAGAGAGGGGACACAGTAGTAACAGATAGATCATTGATGCAAAATAGATAAAAAAAAGAGTTGGGATAGAAAAGAATCCTGAGAAACTTCACTATTTATAGGTTTAAAAAATAAATGGTGGCTATCTTTAATAGCAGCTATGGAGCGAATGGTTCTCAAGAAATTAAGGCTATGCACCAGAGTTTATCGTAAGCCTTCGATATGTCTAGAGCCATAGAATAAAAGATTCACCGAAATCCGGAAAAGCAGACAACCAA
Source organism: Trachelipus rathkii (assembly GCA_015478945.1). Taxonomy (NCBI): domain Eukaryota; kingdom Metazoa; phylum Arthropoda; class Malacostraca; order Isopoda; family Trachelipodidae; genus Trachelipus; species Trachelipus rathkii. Next base: position 64,009 of record JABUQX010034309.1, read on the forward strand.
GAGTCGGAGACAAAAGAAAGAAGATCACCAGTCAAGCTGTTCTTACAAAATCCATACTGGCAATCATAGATAAAATTAGATTACTTAAGATGTTTCTAAATCTTCTTGTTAAGAATAGATTCTGCACCACATAGAAAGGTACATCTCAACAACATAGAGTAAATCATTCTGCTGAAACTTCTGCTGAATATTGGAAGCGTTCTGTACTTGTGTCTTATCTTTATTCATTTTCTTAGTCTTTAGAAACTATATTTTCAGAAAACAACGTGCCAGCATTTCATATTTTCATTTGCATCCGTTTCTTATGTTAAGTGCTTCGGTAGTCATCAGTTTGCATGAGAAAGTGAAGTGCTTTTCAGAGTTTTATGATCTCGATATCAACAAAATTCATACTATACCTTGTGGAGGGATAAAAAATGGGTAAACAAAATTTGAAAGATTTGGAACTTACTGAAGCCGACCCCTTTTTTCCTCAAATCAAAATCTGTCTATTAATTGCACTTTTGCTAACTTAATCAACAAGTACCATTGAAAGATCTTTCAGCGCACTGCGAAGATAGTGTAATAATAATAATAATAATAATAATAATAATAATAATAATAATAATAATAATAATAATAATAATAATAATAATAATAATAATAATAATAATAATAATAATAATAATAATAATAATAAAATAATAATATAATAATATAATAATAATAATAATAATTCAAGGTATTGTAATACCTTTCTGACGTTTGAAAGAGTTTTCTTTCAGAACATCGCAGGCATTCTTTTGCAAGAAGGATGGATTAAGAACAAGGCATAAGATAGTATTTCCCCCTTTTTTAATAATTTTTTTTCAAATATATATAGAAATGTACTTCAAAGTTTCCTTTAATTTCACTAATTTGTCAAAATTTTATAAGAGGTCATCTCTCACTTTGAGTGCATGTTCATTTTTTTTTTGCGCCTTTTATTGACATCAATTAAAAAAAATATAAAATGACTAATATTTATTAAAAATTTACATGTTACTTCATTTGGAATTGATAGTAAATTATTATATCCATTGCATTTTAATCTGTTACAAAGTGAGAAACGTTTTAATTTGAATAATTATATTCTAAAAATAATTTTGACCTGTGCGTAAATATGTTTGGTGGATGTGTAACAAGCTTTAAAATGAGGAAGGCTAAACATAGATTGTGAAACAGATGATGACAAAGAATTTCACAGAACAGGGTTTGCTGGAAAGAAAGAGGTACTATAATGAGCAAGTCTTGAGTTGCTAACCTTCGGAGAAAATTAGTAAAAAGACAAGAATCACTTGTGCTACGATGGAGTTGGAAGTGTTGTAAAATGCTAGATACCACCTACCGCTAACATCTGGCATCGTAGCACTTACAGTAAAGAAACAGGTCACTAAAGGAAAGTTGCAGATATAGGGGGTAAAAGGAATTATCAAGTAGGGGCAGTTTATCAATTTCTTAGCCTTAGACTCAACTCATTCCAGAAGATGGGACGAACTGGAAACCTCCTCACTCCAGATGTGTGAATAACACTTCATCTTTCTTTATTCAAGGGCTCATAAGACCCTTATGTATTTATACAACTGGAGTAACGGTATAGGAGAAAAGAATTCTTAACATGAACTGAACTTTCAGCTTATTAAAGCCACCTTAACAACTTTTGTGATTTGAAGTTTCAAGAAACCCAATCGAGTTCTTCCAGCACAGAATCTGAAAAGTGAAGACAAGAATCACCCATAGTTGCAAAGGAGGAAGAAGATTTTAAATGCATATAAGAATGAAGAGTTATCGGCTTAAGACTGAATAGAATTAGGGAAGCAGCTGAGGAGGTCGATAATGAAAAGTTGGAATATATTAGGGAGTTAAAATAGAACGCAGAATAATATGACAATTGGCAGGGAAGGGATAAGTCAATCCAAAAATTGACGAAGTAGAAACTATTTGAGTAGTTATGAGAACGAAGCTGAGGAAACGCGAAGGAAGAGGCCTTAGAGATCAGCTACTTATACCACATCTGGTCAAAAGCCTTGCATATGAAATAATAATAATAATAATAATAATAATAATAATAATAATAATAATAATAATAATAATAATAATAATAATAATAATAATAATAATAATAATAATAATAATAATAACATATAATAATAATAATAATAATAATAATAATAATAATAATCAATAATAATATAATAAACAATAACAATAACAAAATAACAATAAAATAACAATAACAAATACAATAACAATAACAATAACAAACAATAATAAAAAATAATAATAATAATAATAATAATAATAATAAATAATAAAATAATAATAAATAAAAATCAATATAATATAATAATAATAATAATAATAATAATCATAATAATAATAATAACAATAACAATAACAATAACAATAACAATAACAATAACAATAACAATAACAATAACAATAACAATAACAATAACAATAACAATAACAATAATAATAATAATAGATAAAATAATAATAATAAAAATAATAATAATAATTATAATAATAATAATAATAATAATAATAATAATAATAATAATAATAATCATTAATAATAATAAATAAACAATAAACAATAAACAATAAACATAACAATAACAATAACAATAACAATAACAATAACAATAACAATAACAATAACAATAACAATAACAATAATAATAATAATAATAATAATAATAATAATAATAATAATAATAATAATAATAATAATAATAATAATAATAATAATAATAATAATAATAATAATAAAAAAATCCCAACATTCCCAAAGGGCAGAGGACAATAGACCATTAAGAAAAAAACCATTAGAGTCGAAACCATACTCTGTTGATCGAAGAAAAGTGAATTAGACTCCAAATGGGTTTGATAATCAAGTCATCTAAACTACTTGCAAGTTAAAATCATCACTCCGGAATTAGAGTCGCTTTATAAATATTCATTTTTTCCTCAGGTTTGTAACTTCTAACTCATCAAAATAAGAAATAACTAATCCATAAATACTTTCCCCTTAGTAAGACTTAATTCTTATGATTAATCTTTAACGATTAAGAATTCTTGTAATTATTTACTCGAATCAACTTTCATTTATCTTTTAACTTCTTCTTAAGCTTTTATTTCCTTGTTTTAAATACGCTTCTAATCTTTCTATTTTAGTAAATTATAATGTAATCAGTAAAGCTAACTGAATTATATCTTTTACCTATTATTTATTCATTTAAGTAAATTTCTTTTCCTCTCTTCCGGCGATAAGGATCTACATCTGTTTCACATTTACAATTTAATTATTATTGTATAAAATTAAAGAGAAAAATTTCATTCACAGTAACGTTTATTAAAAATTAATCTCTCTCTCTCTCTCTCTCGTATACTCGTAAGCATAAATAAACTAGCAAGATAAATTTTATATTATTTTCATTGTTAATTCACTATCATTATTATTAAGCTTTA
>JABUQX010034309.1:75000-86841 GCA_015478945.1 Trachelipus rathkii
GAAACTTGAGAAATGGATTATTGAGCAAAAAATTTGTTTTGATTGTACGTTTGTAAGTATCAACCCTGAGTTTCTTTGATTCAAATATTGTGAAACTAAAATTCTACAAATAAGAAGATCTGCCATCAGAAAAATTAAAACTTCATAAAATTTCTAAATTCTATATTAGTATTGTCATAACACAATACACATTCAAGAATAATGCCGCAGAAAGGGGTATTAGTCATGTAAAGAAGGCAATTATTTAGTCCAAGTTAGAATATTAGAATATAATTTTCCACTTTTGAGAAGTAGAGTTGCCATATGAATATCAGTGGGTGCATAGGAGAGTTTTGAGGTATTACACATGATTGGTCTAAATTGTTTATGGGAGGGTTGTACACAGCGTCAATTTCAATTTGATTCCTGTGAGGGAATTCTTGAACTTGGGGTTACACTCCTAAATGCGAAAATTGGTTCGAGTATTCGGTATAACATTTTTAGCAATCGGAAATCATCTTGGGGTTCTTGATTCTACATTCTTTCAAACAATCATTTTTAACAATAACACCAATGCTTTCTCATATAAAGAATCACGTCAAGAATACAATAATCACTACTGATCGAAAACTGCAGTAAAAATTAAATACTAAGAACTAGTACCTTCCTCCACCGATATATAGAGGATTAATTTAATTTGCAATAAAAGATAAGGAGTTAATTGGGTGGAATGGATAATTATTAATGTTGTCATATAGAAATCTTTTACCTACATCTAGAGAGTGTACTTTATTTGAAATTTTGGAAAAAATCGCTGTAACCGAGAGTATGGGATAAAGCCAACATGCGAGATTAAGAAAATTAATAACAAAATACTATTTAATCAGATTCGGGTCCAATTAATTTGAAGTTAATGAAATATTTTCATCTATCAACTGACACATGGGTTTATTAAAATGAATCATCTACAGCAGAGGTAAAAGTACAACCGTTAAGAGGAATACTTAAAGCATAAATTATCTAAATGCTAGTACGGCATGGGTCTTTCGCACGATATAGAAAGCATCTGAATATTCATCTTAACCTGCAACAGATATAAATCAGTGAAATGTCATCAAATTTACTGTGATAGATATACTAATTGATTTAAGATAGATTATAAACTGGACATGTAACGACGAAATCAATTAGTCATAACATAACAACATAAAGATAATAACTAACCAGACAAAGCGATAAGCAAGCGAAGTTATCTGTTGTCATCAAAGATGATGTAAACAGTTCGATGAAACATTCGCACCTGGGCAACCTTGACTGTTTCTACCATAGGTTACCGACATAAAATCGTAAGATAGCCCGAGAGAAGAAATATTCGCAAATATAAAGTATACTCATTTCCTTTTGACCATAATTAACGAAAAAGAGAGTATTAATTGGTGTATTACTACATTATTCGATACGCGACGTTTTCCATTGAATTGGAATGTAAATGTTGGGAATGGAATATACTTGTTAATGAAATATAATGAATATTACCTCATAACTTTAGAAAATCTGGAATGGAATAATATCGCAATTAATCAAAAATCGGATAAGCTGGATAATGACTTTATACACGTTCCACTGAGTATGTCAAACATAATGAAAATTGATATCTTGTCGTTCTAATGGTATGATAGGATTAATCTTGTGTAGTTTTGTGTCATTTCTATAATATAATTGGTAACCAAAGATGGGTGAATAAATTGATCATTATTATCCTTTGTTTAGCTAATTGTAATGAAGTGATAAACTAAATTAGATGTATCACTTGAGATACTATTAAAACTGAAATCGTTACAAACTCTAAGTCGCTAATCGGACCGATTATGATAAACATAAACCTAGCTGCACATTGCGGTATGAGGATAATGGCTGCATAGTATGAATTGGTCTCCAACACCAACCAATTAATATTCTTTGTAGGTTATTTGAACAACAATTCACATGATAAATGAATTTGAGCAGTTATCCTTGTACTATTAACTTGTACTATCTTACAGTATAATTCTAAATGCTAAAATTTTGAATTCATAAATGCGATAAGATTACGATATTGCAAGGATCTTTTTTCTTAAAACCAAAAATTATCTAATTTTCTTTATCAGTGTCGCGGTACAAAAATAAAATATTAAGTAATATCTCCTCCCATTCGAAAGCGACCTCTTTTGAATCTTGTTTGTGAGTGAACCCATGGCAAGCTTTTAATTTCAGCTAATTTAAGGGATATTACTTTAGTTCTAATTTTAATGAGTTGAAATTCCCATTTATGTGCTAATTCTGTGATTTCATAGAAATGTTTAATAAAATTTCATTGAACGCGGTCAAACTTTCTTTTAAGGTACTAACCATTTTTGATGGTTCTATAAATAGTGGTTTTTAAATAATTTCTGATGGGAATTCCTAAAGAACATCTAAGTCAAGATATTCCTTCGATAAAAATTTACACTTCACCGGATCAGCTATTAACAAATGACGCATCCCTGCAGTACTCAAACTTGTTATCTATTTATTTCACTTAACTGTTATGGAGATGGATAAAGACTGCAGGTAAAACAAAGTAATAGCACAAAAACCATCGGACCGTACATTTTCATTAACAGTCTGAAAGAGATTATTAACTTCGATATATAAAAATTTGGTCTCCACGTTTTTACTGAATAGTAAAATAACAATATTTAATAATAAAATTAAAATAAACCATAAATAAAGTAAAATTAAAATATTAAATTATGTATTAAAAATTCTTTATTTCTTTCTAAACTTACCTATCGGTTATACTAGAATTATACATCCATTAACATTTTAAAATTAAAAATTTTGAATCAAGATATAATGAATATGTATATCCTGATAACTATAATTAAATTAATCGAAAACAAATAATGTAAAACATCATAACCAATACAACTAATCAATAAATGAAAATAAGTTCTATCTGGACTCTTGGATAAGTACTAAAAACTAGATAATTAAATACTCTTCAACAATTCTGATTAATAATTACAAATGAAAATTTAAACATATAACTGAAGCTATTAGATAAAACTATAGAAATTGTAACGCACATTCTTGATTATCATGCACCAATTAAATTAAAATAAAACCGATTATCATAACATCCGAAGCTAAACATTTAATACTAAAACTCTCCACTGATTATAGATAAAACTAATTCGACTTCTACAAAATAAAATTCTCTAAATTACACAAATTAACATAAAAGATTTATTTTATTATCGACTAAAACCTAACCGACGTAAAATTTTTCGATTTTTATTGTGTTATTTTTCTTTTAACATAAAAAATGAAAATAAGTATAAACATGTTACTCACCTACAATAAAAAATAAAAGTATATAAACGTTCTCATACTAAATAACACATATATCTTCTAACCAATATCTTTTAATGGGTTTTTAGATTTCAATCATGAAAAGAACTAGACCCCCTAAGCAGAGGAAATAGAATAATTATCCGAATTTGTTAACGGACATACATAAAAATATGGGAACTTATACTTAAAAGATTAAGAATAGAAAAGGGTAAAATGTGTATTTTGTGTATTGTAATAAGAATAATACAAACTTAAACCTAAAGGTTATGAACACAAATAAAAATAAATAAATATTTATTTATCAAAAAATTTTATACAATTAAAGATTTTAACTCTAGGAGGCAAATAGTTAACTTAAGCTATTTTCCTCTTCAATAGTACAATCTCTAAAGGCAAAAACACACTGAAGCGCTACTTCTGTATTTACTGTTCAGAAAAGATAACATCTTGATGTATAGACTTCTTCAGTTACTATGAGTGAGATAGAGAACTGAAAAAGAGAATTCATAATAAACTTCATCTTCTGTCCTATTATGAGACATCAATAGTAATCTGTTCACATCCACAATAACGGATCTGAATTGCTTGTAGAGTAGTCTATAACGAACGAGACTACTTCTTCATTCCTAGCATCATAATTCTACTATTCGTGCTTCAGATGTAATAAAATCATAACTTCTTACGGACACGTTACCCACATTACCAGCTTATAGAGAAGAAAAGATGATTTAAGTAGAATCTTGCACATATACCCGCTAACAGTTACCATCTGCAGGATGGTGTTACCAAACAAGCATCATTCTTTTCTTTTTCAGTGACAGGGCTGTTCCTCGTGAGTCCCACAGAAACTGTACTGAAATATAACCCTGAAATATCTACTAAGTATGATTGGTGATAGAGACTGGTCATATATTATCTTCACTGATAGTCTTGTTTAGTAGAATGTGATTCATCAATCACTTCCTTGAGGAGTATCAGGGTATTCTTTGGTTACAAGATGCTCTATGTGTCTTATACTATCATCCAGATTACTTGTTGATAATCCACATTTATTGTTGACTCCTCTCAGGTCAACAATCACATTTATAGTATCATCCATAACTAATTAAGAGAACTAGAGGAAAACTACGAACAGATAGTGTTGGAGATATCTGATACATCAATACATCAAACTGCGATACTACTTCTTACCAGCAGTACCATACTCCTGTTCTGTCTAACTGATTGTCAAAATCATTTTGGGGAATGCCAATTCCATCTGCAAATTGACATACTAGAATCCAAATCTCATCATTATTCAATGAAAAATGCACGATTCTGCTCCTCATTAATTCTACTAACGGAATTATCCTTTAACAATTATCCTCGGTGATAACCTGAGGAAATAACTTTCGTATTATGAATTTAACATGAAAGCATATAGTTTATTTGGCCTTCTATTTGATTACAATAAAGGACCCTTAAAATCTTTTGTTCAATTTAGAACTCTGTTCTGGTTTCTTTACAGCATTTACAAAAACATAATCGCCCACTTTCAATTCTCTTTGTGTGGCATGTTTGTGTTGCTGTTCCATAGCTTTAATTGTTTCTTTTTCTAGACTAGATTTTCTCTAGCTAAGTCTCTTATTGCTTCCATTCTTTCCACTACGACATCTACCTCATCTGATATGAATTTTCTATTTTCCGATTTATTTGTAAATGGAGAGACATAATCAGGCATCTCGTAGGGAAGTCTCTTTATATATCCATGCAGGACAAAATGTGGAGATGATCCAATGGATCTATTATACGATGTATTAATTGCTATTTGAGCAAAAGATAAGTATTTTGACCGATCTCTGTGATTGTCCTTTACAAAATGACGGAGGAAATTTTCAATATCTGCATTCAATCTTTCAACTACACCATTTTGACTTGGTTTGTAGGGCAGAATATTAACTTTTTTTATCCTCCAAGCCTTACATAGCTCTTTGAAGGCAGCTGAAGTAAATTCTGGGGCATTGTCCGAGGCTAAAATTTCTGGGCTCGAATGCCGACATATTACTCTTTCTTGTAAAGCTCTAGCAAATTCTTGACTTGTTCTTGATTTACAGGCAACTAATTCGCAATAACGGGTCAAAACATCTCTGAATACGAGAATGTGTTTGGCACCTGAAACGGAACATGTGGGAAGTTTTCCTATACTATCCACATGTACTCTTGAAAACGGAGTATAAGGAAGAGGCCATCTGTTTATTTCAGCTTTTGGAGGTCTAGGACCTTTAACCTTAGCACAAGACACGCACTGAGAACAGTACTCCTTTACTAACTTACTTAGATGAGGAAAACGATATCTTTCTCTAACTCCGTTCATTCAGTATATTTCGCTGCTCCATCCACATGCCACTTACCCAAGTGAAGACATACGGCACTGATCAATATGCATCGAAGTAGACTCATGCCTATCATAGGGTACTTACATGTATCAACATAAGGTTCTTTCTGGTTGATAGCTACAACACTTCTTTAGAAACTATGTGGGATAAGTTTTTAGTCGGTTCTAACCCCTTTAGCCCACTTCACCTTAATTCTTTAACTAGGGCACATTCTACTTGTTCCCTATTGTAAATATTGTCTTTCGTATCAAAATATCAAAATCTTTTCTTGGTAAGTATTGCTTTCTTTGTCTCCTATTGAAAAAATAAAACGTTTGGAGGCTGTTTGCTGCCGAGTGCCTGCCTCAAAATAATACAGGCGGTATGTCTCGTTTTCTCTTTCCCGTACTAATAAACTTACTAGTTGGACTACGAAAACTATTAACAAATCAAACCAGCGGTAGCCGAGACTTGATCTGTTGCTTATTACAGAAATACTACCAAGCAAAGAGTCTATAGAATTATTCAGTCAATATGGTGAGGGAATAACCAACACACCAGTATTTTTACAAACTTCCTGTATGTGGAAGACACATACTAAACAATCTTTCTTAAATACTCAAAGATTAGAGTTTCACTGCTCTAACAACTCTTAGACAACAAAGATGACAGACGTTATTTAATTTACTTGCCAGAGTCATCTGACATTTGATAAATGAACTCCCCCTATGTCCATAAGTCGCAGGCGTTCTGTACTATAAAAAATGGGCTTGGAATAATCTGGGAAGTTAAGTGAGGTTGAACAACCAATTTCTCTTTTAAGAGTTCAAACGCTTTTTGGTGTTCTTCCTTCCACTCGAACTTAACATTCTTTTTTATTAAGTTATATAATGGTTTCGCAATTAGTGCAAAGTCGCTAATTAAAAAGCGAAAATACGAGAAAAATCCTAATAAAGATTGTGTTTCCTTAACACTTGCTGGAGGGACGAAACTCTTCATCGATTCTATCTTCGCTGGATCTGGTGAAATTCCGTCTCTTCCTATTTTAAATCCTAAATACAATACTGAAGTTTGTAGAAAATGACATTTGGTCAATTTAACTCTCAATTTATTTTCTCTAAACGCAGTAAAAACTTTCTTTAAGTTTTCAAAATGTTCTGCCTTATTTTTACCCATGATTAAGACATCATCTAAATACACTTGGGCAATAGGTCCTAATAAATGGTTCAACGCGACTTGCATTGTTCTAGCATAGGTCTTGGGCAATTGCGGTGCCAAATAATATCCTGGTTGGGCAAGAATAATCCATTTCCTTGTACGGAAAGCCTATTAAAATTTCTGTGTTCCCCCCTCGACTTCGAGGAATGGTAAGCATCGAATCAAGTCACAAACTAGTACAAAAACTAGTAAAAATCGTACTACCTCCTAGGGACGAGAATATTTCGTCTATTGAGGGCAATGGGTACACGTCCGGTACGCTGAAAGAGTTTAAGTACCGGTAATCTATACAGACTCTTGGTTTGTTAGAGTTCTTTTTGGCCACTACCAGTAACGGTGAACTATGTGGCGAATAGCAAGCTTTAATATATCCTTTTTTCAAAGCTGCCTCTGTAAATTATCGATGTCTATCCCAAAGTAGCGATGATGGGACGACGATACTGTTTTCTAAAAAGGACTTTTGGAGGTCTGGAAGTAAAGTTCTATTCAAACTTCTGTATAGGAACAGATCAGGAAGCGCATCGTTCGTCTAAACGATGACTGTCCTTTATTATTTCCATTAACAGTCCAAAAGTTCTTCTAAGTGGTTCAGGTTCTTGTAGAATACGAAACATCTGCTTCGTTCTTTACTTAATTATTGTATATTTCTCTGTACCTGCATTTTCAAACTGTTTATCATTGATAAATTATTCTGAGCAGGTTTTACTGCATACAAGTAGATCCTATTTTGCTTAGCTTCTGTATCAATATGCAAGTGTTATAAAATATTCTTTTTCATCTATCTTAAAAATTGGATGACACATTCCCTATGTTTTTTAATTTTCTCTTTAAATAAACGGTTGTCACTTAATATTAATGTAACTCAATATACTTCATTGTTTCTAACTAGGCATGACAGAGTTTGCAAAATATAATGGCCCTAAGGAAAAAGCAGGTGTTATCAAAAACACTTCTTTTCCAGTTTCAAATCTTCTTTACTCTCAGGTCTGACTTTCAAGTAACCATAAGATTGAGCAGGTGCCATGGTTTCTTCTATTAATAGCAATTGAACTTCTATTTCTTCATCTGCTATGAAAGGTCCTTCCTTTACTGGAGGAAGTTGTGAATTTTCTTTGTTCTCTTGATGAACAACATTAATTCTATTTATTTCTATCTTTGTAGGCTTCTCTAATGAACCTTTATTAATTATTCTCTTTGTAGGCTTTTCCAATGAGCCTTTAGTAATAATTCTCTTTGTAGGCTTTTCCATTGAGCCTCTATTAATTACTGGTTTACAATTATCACTGTAATTGTTTAATTTAAACTTATCATTCCTATTGGAATTATCTATAAAATCTTTTCTATGATTATTAATCATTCTATCTTTCTTAGTTATTTCTTTCTCCTGTTTCATGAGAAAAAAGCTTCCTAACTTGGCAAAGATTTTAACTTTTATTTCGTTATCCTCTTCTTTAAGATTTATTTGATGAAGAAAGGTCTATGGTTAATGGTAGGTTAGCTAAAACTTGTAACCTAATAAAATCCATTCAAGCTCCCGTGCTTCCAGTCTCACACTAAAGAAGCGGTAACCTTGGGTAATACTGTTGTAGTACGTCTTAAAAGTAGAACTCAACGTTCCCTATAGGAATGGATCCAATCTGAGTTCCTAATCCTTGAAACTATAATAGCTAGCTTTCTTTAAGACAGACAGAGTTTGAATCTTCCCTTCCTTCTATTTCCTTTAATCTATCCAACGATATCAAACAGGTTGTGCTCCCTAAATCATAGTAGGCTATGAACTTCAACCTCGTTCTGACCTTTTGCTGGAGTCAAAAATATTGACAAAAAATAATGACATCCCAATTTTGGGGGTCTAATTCCTACACCAAAAAAACTAGAGGTTACTATAACACCTCTCTTCTTTAAGCTTGAAGTATTTTCTTTAATTACTGTACTGTTTACCATTTCTTCATTTAAATCTTTGCCTAGAATCAAAAATTTTGTTCTCTGTCGGAGAGATCGGGTTGAAAAAACTGTTCGTTTCCTTCTTCTTCATCTTCAGCTTCAGATATTTCTTCATGTTCTGGATCTGCTTGATGATTAGAGATCAGGTGAACTCTGGTTGTTTTCTTAGGACTCTTACCTTGATAGCTACGCTCATTCTTTGAGTAAGAGTTTGGCTTTCTAGTATTTGAATCATTTTTAATCTCGACTCTTCGAGCTTTGACCCCATTATCAAAATCAGTGGGGTTATTAAACTGGTATAACCAATTATTTCATTTCATTAGGGATCCACACAGGGGCCTCTGCAATTAGACGTCGAACCTCCGGGCATGGAACTTTTCTACATAACTCTTAACTAAATGTGGAGTGATTCCAACACAGTTTTCGGAATGTGACCTAAGATCACGGATTTTAGCAATAGTTCCATTGACTTTTTATTTCTTTCTGGAGAGTTTCTTAAACTCTGCTTATTAAGTCTTAATATTTGGAGAGGGCTTGTTCTTTTCCTGAAACATTTAGAAGTATTCTTTTTATTTACCCCATTCCAATGGTTCTATTTCTTCATGGATAGGGTTTATCATGTGGTTCTTCCTTTTCCTAACTCACTGTTATTCATGTATGTTCTCTGTATAGAATACTCTAGCTGTATTTCTTCTATCTTGTTTCTGCTCTATGGTTAGTTTGGAACAAGACTCCTTCTTCTATCTGGCTGGTTTTCTCTAAAATTTTACGAAACTCAAGTTGGATTTAAAGACTTTGTAAAACTTTTTCTCTAAAGTCTTATCTATGATCTCTGAGTCCTCCATAACTCTCTAAAATCTTTGGTCATAATTTAAGATATTTATTTGTTTGAGAAAGATAAATCCAAGGAAGTCTGATATCTATAGTTGTTTCTGATATCCCCAAAGGAATTCTTCAAGTCACAGAACATGAATTCAGTAGAGTTACAGTGGTTCTCCTTTGAAATTTCATGAACTGTTTCAAAAGACAGAAGATTGTCTCGGCTTTGTCTGGTTTGAGAAAAATCTTCAGTTGAATCAAAAAATCTTCTAGGGTCTTGCACCTAGAAAAGCTATTATCCTTAAGAATATATTGGCGGGCCTCTGATGTGAAATCAGAAGATATAGTAGTCTTAGCATAGTCTATTTTTTGACGTTCAGTGATTAGGCCTAACGTGCGTATCTTCTCTTGCAACGTTGAAAGATAATCTTCAAATTTAATTCCTACCCAATCTTGGGTCTTGGTATTTCTTCCATACAATTTTAATTCTTTAGATAATTCTGGTAATGGAGGGGCATACGCATTATTGGGGTAATAACCTCCATAAGGGGGTCCATATGGGTATGGATTGTATCCAGGTTGCATTGTAGGAAGGGGTTGTTGCCAACCTGCAGGAGGTGGCTGCATACCTAAAGGATTATTTAAAATATTTTGGGATGGCCCCCACGGATTCTGAGGTTGTCCTCCATAAAGAGTTTCACTTGGTTGGTTCTGTCCCCAAGTTCCACTAAACTCACTTCTATTGTTAAATATTTCTGTTTGGCCATTCCAGGAAGGATAAGTCTTCTTTCTAGTTGAAGGGGAAGTGGTCCCCGACGCATTTAAATGTATATTAAAGGTATTGTCCAAAACATTTGTCTTTTGGAGCACCTTAGGAATTCTTGCTTTATTTTCTGTATTCTCTGGTCGATGCCAATCCCAAGCTGTTCTCTGATTTGGGTTAACGACATTGTATCAAAGTTAGAAGGAGGTAGATATAATGGAGGAAGTCCCATATCCTTTTGTGTGGGTTCCCTTATCTTGGGTTTTGCTCCTGTATTCTCTTCTGTTTTCTGTCCATCAGTAGTCTTTACTTCTGTTACATTATGTTCTTCATCTTGATTAACATCTTCTGTATTATCTTCTTTATTTGTATTATCCATGTTCTCATTCATGTTCTCTGTTGAATCATCATTTTCTAAGTCTTTATTTTCTCTTTCAGCTCCTCCTGAAGCTCCATTAGGGTCAACTGGTCCGGCTATAGCCCTTTGAACCAGGTAACAGAGAATGAGAAACAATGTAGAAAATACGAAGACTGTAAAGACTATTGGTTCAAGCATAGTCATGATTAATTGTTAATTAATTTAAATTAATCAAATAAAAAAAAACTAAGTTCTCAAACTATTTCTAAAAAATAAAAAAAAACTAAAGTCTCAAAAATATTTTTCAAAATTTTCAAAAATATTCAAACTGTTTTCAAATATTTCTAAAATTAAAAAAAACTAAAGTCTCAAAATATTTTTCAAAGTTTTCAAATAAAAAGACTAAGTTTTTCAAAAACTTTATCTTTTGTCAAAGTTCAAAGAAATCAAAACGCTATAGTTTTCAAAAACAATATTCAAACTGTTTTCTTATAATATTTTCAAAAATTTTTCTATGTTCAAAGAAAATATGTGAAGCTCTATTTAAACTCAAACAAAGAAGTTTATATCGATATTAACTTTTAATTAAATAATTAAAATTAAATAATTATTTTAATTATTAATTAATAATTAAAATTAATTACTATTAAATTTAAAATTAAAATTTAATCACTTTAGATTCTAAGTTCAGAAATAAAAATAATTTTCTTTTTAAAATTAATTTAAAATTTCAAATTTTTTTATAAAAAATAAAAAAATTTCTTCAAAAATATAAAAAAAAAATATCAAAAAATAAAATATATTTCTTTCAAATTATTTAAAAATATAAGGTTATTGATAATATAATTATTAATTGGTCTACGGAAGGAGTTATTGATGAATCGCTTCTTGATTTTTCGAGTTGGAAATGATCGTAAAAAATGTTAAAAAGGTCAACCTATTTGTTCAAAGAATGTTCTTCTTCAAGTTCTTCAAAGTTCCTTCAAATCTTCAAAGTTGCTTCATTCTTCAAAAGTCTTCAAAGTTGTTCT
>JABUQX010034310.1:0-27470 GCA_015478945.1 Trachelipus rathkii
CATGTTCGAGGGTCATCATTGTGAATTCGTGGTTCCACTGGGTCTAAATCTATTGTCCACAAACCCATCTCATGGTGGTTGTCTTCCCACTCATATCCTCGTTTAGTAAATTTTTTGAAATGTCTAATGCCTTCTTTGCACAATCTCCAGAAATGTTTGACAGCTTTCTCTCGCATGTGAAGTCCATCAGTGGTTTGGCCGGGGTAGGGTTCCATATTTTCTCGGGGATCTACTCTCCTTCTTACACCTTGTCTCCTAGATTTTGTCTTTCTCCATGTATACTGCCCCATCCGTGCCAATGCAAGCGGTTTAGGACGTATATATTCTTTCCATTGAACATAAAAGTCGTTGATTAGGTCTACAAAGTCTCGTAAATAGCGTCGACTCATTCTGGTGGTATATTGCTGTTCAAGCTGTTCTCTATTTAAATTTCCTCTAAGTCTCTTATAGTTGTATCGGTCAAAATCGGGTGTAAATGGTAGGGTACATATCACCTTGCAAAATGGGTATTGATTTCCCCATCTAATTAACTGTCGGGCTAGTGTGACAACATATCTTTCCATTGGTAGTTCTGAATTGGGTACCATTATCTGTTTGTTTGTGTTTCTGAAGTTCTTTAATCGAGTAAAGTCGCAATGCAACCCCACTAAGATGACTATTTGAATCAGATCATCCCCCAATTCCATATTTCGTTCAAGAATGGCTTCCGTGAGTTGTAACATTTCCATCAACTTAATACCGTTTTTGTAATAGAATGTTATATCTTTGTATGGGGCCCATCTGGGGTATTCTGACAAGGATCGCACTCGACTGTCTCCCACAACCACGATCTTTTCCGATGACAACACATCTGGTTTTGGAGTCCTTCTTTCTGGTAGTCCATACTGAAAAATAAATATTATTATTCTCATGATAACAAAACTTTTACTATCTTTTTTTTTTTTTTTTTTTTTTTTTCTGGTTTCCAAAGTCAATAAGGTTTTATATGCTAAGCCAGTCCTTAACTTCATTAATCATATTAACTTTTTATCCGACTGCCAAAGCAATAATTTATTTCACATTGTTAAGGCAGTCTTTAACTTATTTATTCTTAATTTTCGTTCCTAATTGCCAAGGCAATCGGTTTCTCAACCACCAAGGCAATTTATTTTATTTTACTTTCATTGTCCCAACAATCTCTTTGATTACTAGGACAATTTTATTTCTTGTTCACCAATGAACTGTCTCCAGTTACTGGTGTTATTTCTTTTTCTTCCGATTGTCAAAACAATCTTTTCTGATTGTTAAGGCAATCACAATTGATTTTACACTATTAACTACCTATCTTCAGAGTATGCAAACAAATATATTTCCTATTTCACATTGTCAAACCAATCTTTTTCCGATTGATAAGGCAATGTATTTCAAAATTTACAAAAAAAATTTTTTTTTTTTTTTTTTTTTCTACACTAATGTATTTACAGTATATTATTTAACAATCAATTTACTCTCTATGGATCTCCTCAACGATCCACGATTCCATATTTACGGTGTCGTAATATATAGTTTCCTCAGACATATTAATAGTTTCTTCTAAAGTACTTCCTTCGTAAGATCCAGTTTCAAATAATCGTTGTCCCCATATTTCTTCAACTTGTATACCTGCATCTTTATATTCTTTCGTTTTTTCTGTAATTCCTGACCCAAAAGGTATACTGAATCTTTCAAGCCTCTTCCAATTAAGTGCAAATGAGTTCTTGACTGTTTCTTCTTCCTCAAAACCTTCGAAATCTCTGGGAATAGAACGAAAATCCAAGGGATCAAAACCCTCGAAACTATTCTCAGAGATAGCCTTTTCCTTTTCCGGCTCTTCATTTTCCTCCTCTAGTTCTTTTGGTACCTCATAAAATCTCTTCAGATGTACTTGGTGTATTCGGTACAAAAGTGTATTCCTATATTTGTGTTGTATGTCATATAACACACCGTTTCCATAGACCTTAACAATTCTATAGGGTCCGTGGTACTTTTTAGCCAATTTATTTTGTACCGCGTGTCCCTTGTAATTATTTTTCTTTAAGACTAATTCCTCCAGTTTAAAAGGTTCGTAGTTCGGATCCTTTTTCTTCCAAGTTAATTCTTCTGATTCTTTCTTTTTTACATTCTCTAAAAACAGACTGGCTGGTGTTTGGTTCAATTCTCGATGATAACTATGATTGTAAGTGCTTATGATATCACCCAAACAAGAATCCCATGTAGTTTTATCATCTAACATCCGTAACATATTTAATATGGTTCTATTTATTCTCTCTCTACAATCCCGTTCGTTTGTGGGGTATTAGCCGCACTCAATCTGTGATGAATATTTCTCTTTTCTAAAAATGTGTCCATCAATTGATTTCGAAATTCCGACCCATTGTCCGTTTGAACTTCCTTCGGATTTTTTAAGAAAGTGGCTAACATGTTACGAAAAGCTTCCAGTATGGTATCTGCCTTCTTGTTCGGAACAGCCACAGCCATCAACCATTTAGAGTAGACATCTACCCCCACTAACACATATTTATTTCCTTTGGCTGTTAACGGTAGTTCCATTAAATCCAATGCAACGATATCAAAAGGATTTTTAGCATTTATTTTCCATGTTGGTGGTTTATTCCTTCGTGCAGGAACTCCCTTATTTTCTTGGCATTTTATACAAGTTCTTGTGATCGTGTTACAAATATAATAAATCTTTGGATGCCAAGCTATACTTTCTACCTTTTTTAGCAATTTATCTCTTCCCATATGAAAGTATTTTTTGTGAATATCTATACATAGATGAAACATATCCTTATAAGCAATCAGGAATTGGTCTTCCTTCTACTAATTTCATTAAGTAACCTTCTTGACAGGTTATTTCTCGGATGTATCTACTAAAAGGTCTGAGCACAGGATTCTGTTTCATTAATTTAATTTTTTCCACTTCAGTTTGTTCTCCACATATCACCTCACTTACTTTCAACAATTGGTGATCATCTTTTTGTCTCTCTTTTATCTTTGTTCTTAATCTCTCTTCATCATAAACATACACAAGGTCTTCTTTCTGTTTTGGCAGTTCAATTCCGGTCAAATCTTGCTCATTTTCATCCAAATCACTCTGTTCTTCCTCTTCGCTCTCACTCTGCGTATCTCCAGATTCACTCCTTTCAACTACTTCTTGGTCTCCTGCCCTCTCCTCTTCTTCATCTTCTGACCCGTCTACGAGGTTGAACAGAACAATTTCTTTATGAGAACTATTATCATTACCTATGTCGATCAGATCATAAACAATCCCATTTCCACCGAAAAGATCCAAAGATTGAACTTCTTTTATTTCCGGAACCAATAAGTCAAAGTGAACACCATCTACACACCTCAAATGACAGACAGGTAACTCGGTTGTCGAGTTAGTATTATATTGTATCTTAAGCTCTTTTCCATGATACACCCATACAGATATATTGTTCACTCTGGCACATGCTTCTACGACTTCACCGGATACTAATGTTCCTGTATGACCCATTCTTTTCAATTGTTGTCGGTGTTGTTTACTATCATTCAGCCCATACTTGGTTATGTCTTTTTGAATCTCACTCACAGCACTTTCTCTAAGTGTTTTATGTTGGTCCTTATTCCGAAAAGGTACAAGGCCACGGCCTGGAACAATGAATTCCCTCCTCCAGGGATGGGTTGTATGTTAAATCCAAACGGTATTAAGTCTTGTTCCTGCTCCAGGGCCACTGCCTCTGTGATATCATCGGGTCCACATCGTGAAAGAAAATCACTGATGAAGTTCAATTTGCCTGGTATGTACCGGATCTCAAAATCATATTCTGCTAAGTCTGTTAGGGTCCTAGCTATTCGAGAATTAATTCCGGCCATATTATGTAGGTAAGTCAGAGGCTGATGGTCTGACCAAATAACAAATCGGCGACACCTCAAAAAGACCTTAAACGTTTTCACTCCCCAACGTAATGCAGCCAATTCCTTTTCCAGTGTACTGTAATGTATTTGGGCTCCACTAAAACAAATTGAAGCATATGCTATCACTTTGGTGATTCCTCCTTGTTGTTGTTTTAAACAAGCTCCAGCCCCTGTTCCTGAGGCGTCTACATATAATTCAAGCGGCTGGGTACTATTGTAATCAGGAAACGACAAAATTGGTGCTTCAGTTAGTGCTTCTTTTAGCTGATCGAAACTATACTGGCATTCGGTGGTCCACTTTAAATTTTTTCCTGATGTTAAACACGACAAGGGCTTCATTAACTGAGCGGCATTCGGTATATGTGCCTTCTGTAATAATTTATACTTCCTAGAAAGCTTTGTAGTTGTTTCACGGTCCGAGGAACTTTAGCCTCTTTAATAGCCTTAATGTAATCCTTTAATGGTAATAATCCCTTTTCACTAACTTCCTGTCCCAAAAACTTAACCTTTCGCCTGAAAATGCTGCATTTTTCTGGTTTGATTTTGAGGTTATATTCTCGTAGCTTCATGAGGACGTTCTTCAGGTTGTTTAAGTGGTCTTCAAAATCTTTTCCCAGAATTAAAATATCATCAAGATAGGCGATTACTTGGGTCCAATCAAAACCTTTCAACATCAGATTAACCAACCGTTGGAAAGTGGCTGGACTGTTGCTAAGACCAAAAGGTAATCTGACAAATTCCAGATGTCGAGTAGCTGTAGAAAATGCAGTTAAAGGTCTGGACTCTTCATCTACGGGCACGTTGTAATAGCCTTTCGTCATATCAAGGAGGGAAAAGTAGACTGATCCCTTCAGACTATAAATATAATCTGCAGCTATGGGTAACGGAAAACTATCCTTAACGGTTCTTTGATTTAAAGCTCGATAGTCTATACAGACTCTCATTTTACCATTCTTCTTCACAACTGGTACTATTGGACTACTCCAAGGACTATTTGATGGTTGGACTATTTTTTGTTCTTCTAACTCGGTTAATTCTTCATCTACTAAAGCCTGTATTTTTGGATTAAACCGCCGAATTTTTTGTTTGATGGGTGTTTCGTCTGTTAATTTAATGTGGTGTGCCACTTTATCAGTATATCCTACATCATGTTCATCCTTACTTATTATGTCTTCAAAACCTTTTAAAACTCTAATGACTTCTTCTCGTTGTTTCTTGGTTAAATCTGTTTCATTTAATTGGAATCTTTCTTCCAATGATTCTTGTTGCTCTGTTTCTTGATTTTGTTCCAATGTACAAACACTCTTTACTTCTATTAACTTATTTCCTTTTTCAATTAATTCCACTGCTTTGGCTACGACAATTCCAGACTGCAAGTGTATGTCTTCATCGCTCAGATTAATAACACTAACCAAAGTGTAAGGGCCAGAATTCACAGCATTAGACACCAACAGTCCCATATTATCCAAATCATGATTAACTCGTTCTGTTCCATACAAATATGGTTTCTCTATACCATTAGGCCAACTTAATTCTATTGTATTTACATATCCTGTCTTGATGGTAACATTTTCTTTCAATGTCAATTTTATGTCATCCAATGGTGTTTCATTTCGACTCAAGTCGCAGAGGAATACTTCATGTTCTTGAAAGTGGCAAGTTAATTGATTTTCTCTTATATTGATATTTAAACAATGTGTTTTTATGAATCCTATACCTAGTATTATATCATGTTTTGTTTTATCGCTAACGATAAAGCGTTCCTCTTTTACTAAGTAACCTCCCAAATAAAAAGAAACATATACCTCACCACAAGTGGGCTCACAATCACCATGAACTCCTATTAATTGTATGCTGTTTTGTTTTATTATTTTTAATCCTAGTCTTTTAACAACGTCCAATGACATCAGATTCACCTCAGCTCCTGTGTCAATCAAAGCCTTAACAGTTCCTCTTTTTGTGTCCAAAGACACATAAATACGTTTGTCACAAATTGCCATTGCAAGGTTTTCTTCTTTAACACCCTTATTACCTTGCTTTTCCAAGGGTGTTATTCGTTTTCCGACTGTCTCGCTCCTTTCATTGATTCTTTAAAATCAACACAGTCTTTCATTAGATGATCTTGACCACAGTAAGGGCAACTTAATGTTTTTATGGTTCTTGTTCTTTCATTATTGGCGCCAGTGGTGGTTTCCTGTCTTCTGTTTGAACCGTTTGTGTTATCTTGCTGCGATTTTCTGTTTCGACAGTCTTGAATTCTGTGACCTCTTTTTCCGCAACAAAAACAACAATTGTTTTTCTTATAACATCTTTCCTCTTGATGACCTTCTCGCTGACAAAAATTGCACTTAGGTTTCTGATCTTTTTCTTCATCCAATCCTGTTACTTGTATTTCCTTTTTCTTTACTGTTTCTTGTTTATTCTGTCGTTTCTCTTCGTTTTTATTTGATTTACTTGGCTGAAAACACTTTTCCACGTTGTGAGCTATTTCCACCACTTTATCTACATTCATGTTGGGATCCGATAGTGTGGCAAACTTGACTTTAGCGGCTGCGTCGTTGTTCAGTCCATCCATGATTTTTAATTTCTTCATTTGTTCATATAATATTTGAGCACTGTCCATGCCAGCCAATGCTGCAAGTCTATCTAGTCGCATGGAATAATTTATTATTGATTCATTCTTGTTTCTACTAGTCGCCCAAAATCTAGTAAGTAGCACATCTTGGCTAGTTGTCAATTGCTTTATTATTGCTCTAAGTTTCTCCTTTACTTTAGTATACTGAATTCTTCCACCCTCTATATTGTTATATGCTTCCAATATTTCTCCCTCTAAATAGCTACCCAATACTCTGCTCCAGGTTTCCGGTACTTTTGCGTATGTGTGTGAACAATAAACTTCGAATTCCCGAAGGAACTCCTCAAATTCCCACCCTGAATCTACTGAAAATTTTAATGGTGGGGGTACTAATGTTCTGGTAGCATGTGGGTTGTATAGTGTTAGGTGTTCTGGTGTAGGTGGTAATGGTGGATTATTTAATATTTCGTCTCTGATTTCTCCGTCTACTACTGGTGTTGATTCCATGAATCCTCCTACAGCTTCATCTAATCCCTCATCAACTTCTACTTGTGTTACTGGTCCTCCTGACTCAATTTCTACCTCTTGTTCGTTCTCACCACTCTGGTTATCCATTCTAAATTATTATATTTATTTATCAAACTATAATTAATATGCTTATAAGCCTTAAGTGTGTTTGTAAACCTTAAATGTTGGGAATGGAGTAGGAACCCCACACACACCCTCCTACCAAAGAGGTAACCCAAGGGAAAAAACAGGAAAGGGGTTCCAAAAAAAAAAAGAAAGGTGGAAAAACAAATGCAAAACAAACGGAAGGCCGCAACAACCAGCACGGACTGGTTATGGCACCATTTTATTTTCTTTATTGTAGTAGTGCACAGAAAAACGGCCTCAAATATCTGCACTACCCAATGAAAATTGCCTAATTTAGAATCAAATAAACAGTCACTCCAATTGTGTATAGTGGTACAATAAACTAAACTGATCAATGCGTTGTGTCTAATTTCTTAAACCTACTATCAAATTATTAAATAAAACAATGAAGCGTATTAAATCCTTATCCTTTAGTAACTAGTTTGAGTAAAGTAGTTTCTGTAGTTAGTATTTTCAGAGATGTTTACTTCAAGGTTGGACCTAGAGAACTTCAACAAATCCTAAAGTTACAATCAAACCATTCGTATATTTAAACTTCGTAATGATTTCATAAAAGTACTTCTGTTAATTTACCGCTTAAACGAAATATCAATTACTCAAGTTACTTCAATAGTATTTCCAAAAGTGTGTTGTCGAAATGTCACTTGAAAAACTTCAATAAACTTCAAAGTTCTATCTTAGTATAAACTAAACTATTTATACCAAATTCCAAAATATAAACTATTGGTATAATATCCGACCTCAAAGCTAAACAACCATAATCAAGCATCAAGATTTCTAAAGTCCAATCTCAATGGCCTTGTTCAAAGTTATCCACAAATTCAAATATGAAATTATTAAAATAAACTCAAAGCATTCAAGTATAATTCCGAATTCCGATTTCAAAACAAGTCAAAATACCCGGCTGTTAAAAAGTATGTGTTTCAACTCAACTAAAATATTTCGACTTATTTTGGTTTTAAAATGTCAAAACTCAAAATAAAATCTTTGCCCTTTAACTTGATTTTCAAAAATCAAAGTATTCTTAATATAAATCAGTTATTCTTAATTAAATACCAGTTAATGTGTACTGTCCAATATCAAAGTCGATTCAATTTATGTGGATCGAAAACCAACTCACTGTATCAAAACGTGAATTAAATTTCAAAGATGTCGAAAGTCTAAAGTAATTCCACCTATCAATTGTAAGTCGATTCCAAAGTATCAAAAGTCTGAGTTAATTCGAACGTAATTCTAAGAAAGTCCAAATTATTAAAATGTAAACCTAAGTAAATTTAAACTGTCCAAACTGTAAGTTGATTCCAAAAACATCGAAGTCCAAAATCAATCTGAATCAGTCAAGTACAAAGTTCATTTAAAATGTCAAAGTCCCAATCAATGTGGATTCTCAGAATATAAAGTCACTCTAAACTATTTTCAAAGTTAATTTATCAAATCCCAAAACGTAAAACAATTAAATCAAAGTCTCAAGTAAGTTTATGTTTATATAACTATAAGTCTGATTTATTTCATTAACTGTCACTTAACATTCAATGTCTCGATCAATTATAACTGTCTTCAGATTCGTTATAATATATCACTATTATTAACTGTCCCAGTCCCTGGTCAGTTAATTCAAAATGGCGTCAGTCAGTGAATTCAAAATGGCGTCAACCGGTGAAACCAAAATGGCGTCAACCGGCAAGTTTCAAAATGTCAACAACTAGTTTAATATATATTTTACTTAAAACCCGTCAAAATATTCAATAACCTATAAAATAATATGTTTCAATGATCAAGGGTTAACTCAGTAAAATAAATGGCTTTTTTCTTTTCTTTAATTTTCAACGAAACAACAATTAAAATATAGTCTTTAAAATATAATACTCCTTTGACTAAAACAATTCAAATTCTTTTATTGTTTACTAATATTATCGTAAAGGATTCTTTATTTAATTCAAATCTTTATTTTTCAAAAAATATCAAATAAAAATTCTATATCCTGACTTTCGTACACAAAACTAAAATAATCAAAACTTGAATAATTTGAATAACATACAGAAAAATATGCTAACTTGCATTGCCATATGTATATAACTCCAAAAGTATAACTCATGCACATTAATTTACCATAGGTAACCAAATCGGTCACAAATATAGTTGAATAGATGAAATAATTGCCAAAGCTAAGTTTAACAACGGAACTATATTCAATGTTGATGCTTAAAATGTGAAGATGGCCACAGCTAAATTCAAATAAACAGCCAACAAAATGGCCGCTATAAATTTTCCTAATTGCGAAAAATGGCCAGCGCTAACATCTGAATAATTGACCTAAAGGGCCAATATTAAATTTCCACGAACACGAAAACAGCCAATGCTAATAAATAAATAAATAAGTCGCTAATATATAATTTACAAAATATTACCTTTCTTATGTACAGTCCAAATACGTCGATATCAGTATATATACAAAAGTATCAAAATCTAATCAAAAGTTATTAAAATATTTACAAGCACAATTGTTAAACTTTCCTAATTTGAAACTAAATAAATAACAAATATTATCACAAATATATGGAACACGTCCGAAGGGTTTCGATTCAGAATAGCAAGTGCGTGATTTGCGCTCTGTGTCCGCCATCTTAACTCGCTTTTGTGACGTCACGAGAGTGTTGCCACTCTAAAAATTTCCTTTCGATGTTCTTTTATTTCTGTAAGGACATTTCAATAATATTATTATACATATCATTAAAGCAGTTTAAGAACAAAACAATATATCTTTTTAACAGTATTTTACTTTTTAGTATTCTTTTTTATCTAATAGAATCGAATTACTATACTTATTACATTATTTCTTTCTATTTCTAATTCTTTAAATATTACTTTATTTATTCTTTTATTACGAACTATTTCAATGCTTTACTATTTACAATTACATATTTTAAAACTTCTTAAAACTATTTATACTTCTCTTATTAATATTTACAAGTTAACTTTTCTCTTTCTAAAACCCACTAATATCCCCTGACCACTAATATTTTCATTATATCTATAAAACACATACATAACACATACTTATATATACATACCTGCCTCACATACATTTCTTTAACACATATACACATATATAAACAGAAAAATCTATATATATATATATATATATATATTATAAATATATATAATATATATATTATATCTCAGCCAACATTCTTTAAGTTTTCCTAATATATATATAAATTTTTTTAATACATTTATTTTTTACAATATGACTTTTTTTACAAACATGAACAAAGGATGCTTACCTGGTATGTTAGGATTTATTAGTTTTATAGGTTAGGCCCTAATACGATTCCGGAATGTGTGTAGGTTATTTAATCAATTTGCCCCAGATCGTTGAGAATACTGAATGATTCCGCTCCTTCCAACTAAATCAGTACGAGAGGAACCCAAACAATTCAGTTTTGTGTACATTGAATCCCCTAAATAGAGGACCCAGTATTTGGATGAGAAAATATAACAGTCTCGTGAGAAGTCAGTAAGGTAATCAAAAAGGCATGAAAAGGGCTGAAAATCTGTTCTGTTAAGGGAAACAGTAGCAGAAGCATAGGAATATTGTAGTAGAAGGAAGAAAGATTTTAAGCCAAGCAGAACAATCGAAGTTAGGAGATTCGCAGATTTCGAAGACTGTTATAGATGTATGGTA
Source organism: Trachelipus rathkii (assembly GCA_015478945.1). NCBI lineage: Eukaryota > Metazoa > Arthropoda > Malacostraca > Isopoda > Trachelipodidae > Trachelipus > Trachelipus rathkii. Next base: position 10,833 of record JABUQX010034310.1, read on the forward strand.
TTACATCAGGCACATACTCACCCTTCACGGAAAATTATAAAATAAGTTATAGTTGGATATATTAAACGAGTTGAAGGAATGAATTCTTAGCCCCATCTGGTCTCAGACAAGAGCATAAAATTAGGTTCAGAGTTAGAGAGGTAGTATTCCATGGATGCAGAGTTAGACGTGCAAGCCATTGATGTTGGCGTAGAGTCAAAAGAAAGCCCAAGCCTGTGCATCTGCTATCAATACCACGCACACGCACTACGCACACGCAATACAAAAAAAAAAAAACAAACAAACAAACAAATAGACAAAAACCAAAGGAGAAATGAGGAAATTTATTCGTACGCTAAAACTAAATTTTAAAACGATAAACCCTATTTACAGCAAAATTTCTAAAATATAAATAATCCGAAAGTTTATCACGCACTCACTCGCTCTCACGAAATTGCGTACAAAAAAACAAAACAATTGATCAGCTAAAAAAGTAGATAAATCTGTATAAATTATAATATGGCTGTCCAAATAGGTAAATTTTAAGCTAAAGACCAAGGTTGTAAGAACCATGAAAAATTTAAGTTAAAAAAGAATCGAGGAAAAAAACATACTTGGTACTAGCTATCTATAGCGAACTAGATTTATTATTGAATCTAAAAGTTTCTCATAATTTTTCACCCAAAAGTAAAGAAGTCATCGGCCTAAGTTATGCCTTTAACTGATACCGATCCGATACGATACCATCAAAAATGGCCCGATACTACCCCGAAGCCGATACCTGATACCGGATTACTATCGGTAGCATACCCTAATATATAATAATATATATATATATATATATATATATATATAATATTAATATATAGTAATTATCATATATATATAATATAATAATATATATATAATATTATATATATATATAATATATAATATATATATATATAATACGGTATATCAGCAACAATAGTGGCCTATCAAGAACAATAGGTATTGGGAGATAACTAGTTCCATATCCTGGACTTTTAATTAATTTGATCTTTCAAAGTAAACACACCCCAATACAAATTTTGCTCTCAACTTATTCTAATTACTACTCATTTTAGAGAGTAAAATATTTTAGAATTAAAAATAAAACATTAAATATTACTTACTTACTTGATTTACTTAAGTAAATGACCACAGAGACTATTGGCTCATGGGTCATCTCTGTAGACTAGAAGACCAGAAAACTATCACAGATATGACAATCATTAGAGGTTGGACAAATATATTTGATAAAAAATGAAAACCTATATAAACTGGAGATGGTTATCCTAAGGAATCCCACCATTTTAAAAATGGTCAGAAGGGCAAAGACATATGCACCCAAAAAACAATAAGTAGTCAACAGTCCCAGAAAACCAAAGGAACCCCCAAGAAAAACAAGGGAAACCAAATACAAGATTACTCCTGGTCAAAATGTTTAGCAATAATAGAAAAGATCTCAAATATGTCAGAACTAGTAGTAATGAGAGCCTTGGCTAAAGAATGTGTAGAATCATAGGTACTGAAGAACGTGGAAATCATAGGAGCGCATTTACAAAAAAGAGTAGTAGGGTGGCATAGCCAAATAATCGTGCATTTTGTGACAAACACCAAAGTTAGAACAAAAGTTCATTTTTATATATAGAACACATTCTGTTATAGTGCCAAGCTGGGATACCCCCATTGCACTAAATGGAGGGGTTATCCAAATATTACTTTCAAAATGTGGTTATTTTTCAATAATCAACAGTAAGATAAATGATTTGATGTTTATAATATGCATACAAATTGGTAAATAAGTAAATATTAGGCTTATTATATGATATATATTAGGTTTGGTTTAAATATTATGAAATTACAATTTTTTTTATTGCAGGGTGAGTTGTTGAATGAAAATTTGAACGCTACCATTACATTTAATTAATATTACAGCAGATCACTAACCATGGCAAAGAAGATGCAATTTGTTAATATTGCAAAAGCAGAGGTATCAACTCCATCATCTACTAAACCAATAGCCACTAACTGGGATCTGTGTGTAATTTGATAAACTGATATTAACAAAAAGCCGACATGCCCAGGAAAGTCGAAATTGAAAGATTCTGGAACTTGTTATAGAACACTTGCTGATCTTGCGGTGTTTGACAAAGCAAAGGGACTACCTAGAACAATGAAGATTTGCAGACTTGATGAAAGTAGCAGCGTAGAAAATACATTGCATGTAAATAATGCACTTTGGCAAAAAAAAGTGTTGAGACAATTACAACTAGAGGGCCTGAAATGAGACCTAACCTTGATGGATGAAAAATGAAAAGTCTATAGGAATTTTAACAACTTTGAGGGGCTGTAACTTTTTTCCTAAAAAGAGCGATGATCTTTATTTTCCTAATTTTTTTTTTTAGAGTAGCTATATTCTATGACTTTTATAAAAATTGGGGGTGATACCCCTCTGCACTAACTACTATTACCAAAAATCCTATAAGATTTTTAATAACTTTGAGAGGATATAACTTTTTTTTCCTAAATAGAGATAATTTTAGTTTTTATTATTCTTCATTATTATTTTTTTGGTAATTGTTACCCAGAGGGTTGTCACCCCCGATTTTTATGAAAATCACAGGACATACTCTAAAAAAATAATAATAAAGAATAGTGAAAACGAAAATCGTCGCTCTCATTAGGAAAAAAAGTTACAGCCTCTCAGTTGTAAAAAACCCCCATAGGATTTGTTATTAAAAAAAAAAAAAAAAATTTTTTTTTTTGGAAAATCACAGGATATACACTAAAAAAAATAATAATGAAGAATAGTGGAAACGAAAATCGACAGTCTCTTTAGGAAAAAAAGTTACAGCCTCTAAAAGTTTAAAATTTTCCTATAGACTTTCTTATAATAAAAATTAGTGGGCCTCGTGCTCGTTTTAGGGCCATCCTATTCAGGTTATGAAAGATTTTGTTTATTTACATAGATTTTCTCTGTGTATACCTAACAAAACTTATCATAACCTGACTTAGAGGGCCTGAAATGAGACCTAACCTGGATTGATCAATATTGAAAAGTCTATGGGATTTTTAACAACTTTGAGAGGCTAACTTTTTTTCCTAAAGAGAGCGACAATTTTCGTTTTCACTATTCTTCATTATTATTTTTTAGAGTATATCCTGTGATTTTCATAAAAATCGGGGGTGACAACCCTCTGGGTAACAATTACCATTTTTTTTAGTGTTTATCCTGATTTTTAGAAAAATTGGGGGTGACACCCCTCTGCACTACTATTACCAAAAATTTTATTGAACATATAGCCTACATTTAAAATACATGTAAATCACTAAAAAAAAACTTTTAATAATATTTTTATAAATTTTTTTCAAAAATGTTAATAGAAGAAAAGAATAAGAAAGAGAAAGAAGAATAAGAGGAATGAAAAAAAGGATTGAAAGAATAAAGAACAAGAAAGAATGAAAATACAATTACGCTATGAAAACAAGAGCAAAAAGAAGCAAGCACATTCAACAACTCCAAATCCAGCATCGAAAGTCCTACCAAAATTTACCTTATTAATTTTTAATTTAAGGTAAATTTTGGTTCTACCTTACACATTACTTTTTTTTCGAATTTTAATGAAGTATAAGTAACGAACCAAAATAGTAATAAAAACTATAAGTTACGAAAGCGTATACGATACTTTTTACTTTTGCATTAAAGCCGTTTTCCATTTTGCATTTGTGCTAACGCTCGATAAGAAATGCTAATCCAGTTATAGCACGAATTTCGGCCATAATCAAACGATTGTTTACAAATATTTTTGATCAGCTGTTTTTGATGGAGCATGTGGTTTGGAAAAAAAAAAAAAATAAAAATAACAAATGGTTTTTATTACAAATAATTGATCAACTATTGTGATGGAATTTATCGATTTGGAAGAAATTAGATTTAAAGCTAATTTCATGAATGAAACATTCATCAAATCAACGATCTACTACGCCGCCATCTTGTTTGTTTACATTTGTTCGTTAGCATTTTCCTTAAATTCGGTAAAGGCGTTTTCGATTATGCACTTTTGCTAACAAAATTTAGGAAAATGCTAAAGTTGCGTTCCATTTTGCCAAATTTAGCACAAATTTAGGAAAATGCTAACCAAACTTGGATTCCTAAATTCCTTGGTAAGGGCCTATTTCCGTGCTTACCGATTTAAGGAAATTGCCACCCTTTTAAAACCCCGAAAAAAAAAACAAAATTTTTTTTAAAAAAAAAAACAAAAAAACCCCAAAAAAAAAGGTAGTAGGTCGTCGATTTGATGAATGTTTCATTCATGAAATTAGCTTTAAATCAAATTTCTTCCAAATCGATAAACTCCATCACAACAGTTGATCAATTATTTGTAATAAAAACAATTTGTTATTTTTTTATTTGTTTATTCCAAAACCACGTGCTCCATCAGAACAGCTGTTCAAAAAATATTTGTAAACAATCGTTCGATTATGCCCGAAATTCGTGCTAAAACTGGATTAGTATTTCTTATCAAGCGTTAGCACAAATGCAAAATGGAAAACGGCTTAAGCAGGGAATAGCAACCTAATGGGCCATATCTTCGGGAAAGGCAACCGGATACACGTCCCAAATATCAAGATAAGACAAACACAGAAGCAGTCAGCCATAAGAGAGTAGGTCATCCACAAATTCAATATAAAGTTAAAATAATATCCTATGCTTATGAGGAAGTTAGGAACCCCCGACAACCAAATAACATGGCCAAGCAGAAAATGTATCATGTGAAAAACATATACATATATACAAGGAACAGGATTCAGAATAACAGTAGACAGGGAAAGCAAAATCCAAGCCCGTACCTGCTCATAATGAGAATGGTAATAGTTGAATTCAACAGATTCTAAAAAAAATTATATATTTTTTAAAAAATCAATCGATGTTTTGATATTCCTATAAGCAATCCTGCCAAATATTATTAATAAAAAATTGCCAAATTTGCAATATTTTTATACGTAACATCATTTGTCGTTTTCATATATCATTTCTTTTACGTTCCAAAATTCAGTAAGGTTATAAGTTTGGTTAGGTAGACACAGATCTACTGTGTATAATTAATAAAACTTAATGGGTCCTAAAACGAATTTAAACAAATAAAAAAGTTTTGGTAGACTGATTAAATACATATATGGGAGGTTTTGCACCACTGTTTTAGTACTTTTACATTGGGCTGAAAGATATATAAAAGAAAAACCGATTATCGGAAAAAGTATCGATATTTCGTCAGAATCTGTTGAACTCCAATATTACCATGAGAATTAATGATACAGAAAATATTAAATATGTCAGTGCTTGTAGTCGTGAATACCTTACCAATGGATAGATATCGGATATAATTAATGAAAAACTTGGAGACATCTGGCAAAAATTTTCAGATAATGATAGGCCAAAAACTCAATGGGCCTCTATCTTTGGCAAACGAAGAAGAAGGAACATGAGAATAAAAATTTTCCGATGCTGTAACTCTTCCTTTCGGGTTGGAACATAATTCTGTTCCTACATAGTGAACATGTTCTGGAGATGGGAGAAGACAATCAGAATTGAAAGTCGGACCAGAAATGGTAATCTGACGGGAAACACCTATTTCCGGGAATTAACGTGTACTTGTACTATAGGACACATCAAAATAACATCATCTTGCTGACTATCTTCCTTCATATCGGACTTTCATCTAATACTACAACATAATTATGATTTATCGAAAACTCTGTCCTACAAGGCCAGAAGGAGGAATGATAGGGAAGGAGAACCAGATCTACCAGGGTAGGGCAAGCATGCACACTAATTGATAGGATTCAACCTTTGTGGAGCCCAGGTCTGGGGACTATTGACCCTCAAACTCTCCTACTCAGAAGTTAATGAGTACATTGGTAGCGTGCTGGCTACTAATGGGAAAAACTCCGGCTACCGTGATGGGCTGGCGGATTTGCCGTTAGGTCCAAGCTACCCAAGGACCTTTCTTGTTGGGTCCACCTGACAGGGCGTTAGTATTTCCTGGAGGGTTGGTGAGGTGAGTTTATGTAAACTGAACACTGTCTATTTTTCAATGAATTATCCCCATCGTAAAAGAAGCATTTAAGTTGATTAGTACACTCTATAGGTTCATGAAATCCACTGCAGGAATTATAGCAACGCAAAACTGGGTATAACCTATAACAGTAATATCTCATAGTATGTCTGGTAAAGGACCTCGGAAAGACACCTTCAACTGAAAAGTAGGAACTTGAGGAGATATACCAAAGGTGTTATGAGCCGTAATTTTCACAATATCAAGAATTTCGTATTTAGTACTACTTAAAATATGGATATAATCTTTAATCAACTCTAATAGACATATTCGGGTCCACCGGACATAGCCGCCCCATATAACGTATACTGCACCTGAGAATCTGCTCCACCAGATAGAGACACCCAAAAATGTACCGGAAACCGATCCAATTTGTAATTAGATGTAAATCCACCCCAGTTTACCGAGATAAGAGATTTCACTTTTCAATCCCGTTCCACGACCTAAGATCCGGGTTGGGGTGGGGGTTATTTCCAGAATGTACTTACCAAGAGAAGATCGATTTAACATGTAACCAAAAACCTTTCTAGGGGTATGAAAGATCAGATAATTATCAGTAGACTTTATCAGAATCACAACCTTACTAGAATGAGACAGTAAAGAAGTACCTCGAATAGACTGAGCCAAAGGATTAGTAGAAGTACCCTACAAAGAGCCAAAGGATTAGTAGAAGTACCCTACAAAGAGGTCTATTAAGTCAAAAGTTTATGTCCCGAAATCTCCATCAGGTAAAATATTTCTTTTACGCTTAACAACCTCCTTACCACTCGGGTTAGCGTCCATGCGATCTTCAACAGGAGTATGCCCATGCAGGCCATCAATCCCCAGAGAGCTCATAAGCACAAGAAAAATTTACCAAATGACAAGACAAAAAAACGTTCGATCAACCTGCCAATCGAAACCAGGTACTTTTAAAAAATATTTGGCATACTAATTAAGATTAAATTTTAATCAATATCTATAAAATTTTGTGGTTTAATTATTATTTTTAATTCTATAGTTTATTAATATATTCTATTAGGTTAATTAGTATTACTTTTTAAACACCATGTTTTAATTATTGGTTAAAATTTGCTTTTGGCCCATCAAGGAGGATCCAATATTCGGTTCACGCTAAGCCCAATTCCCACTCCCCCCATAAAAATAAACATAAAATTCGGAATTTTCAGCGGATTTTGACCCTATAAACACCAAACTGTAGCTTTTTTTGCCCTTTAAAACGTCGTTTTAGAGTGTTTTTCTGTGTCTATAGTCATTCTTTCAGAATTTTCAAAACCCATATTTTTGACATTTTTCGAATCAACTCCCAGATTTTTTTTCGAAATGACTTCAAACTTGAAATATGCATAGATGGGTCCATTACCTACAAAAGTCACGAAGTACTTTCTTGATTCTTCGAGTTTGCGTTGTCCAATTTCAAGACCCAATTTTTTTTGGATTTTAAAATGAAAAATTGCGATACCTTTTTTTCTGTTCGGGCGAAGTGGATGAAATTTTCAGAGCTTATGTTGTCGGGGAAGAAACAAAATTTTTTACTTAGTATAATTTCTTTATATATGCATTAGTTTTGGATTTGTTCTTGGAACAAATTTTCAAAAAAAAATTTTTTTGGAAAATTTTTAAAAATTTTCTTTCGAGTATACAAAATAATTATCTAAGTAAAAAAGATGCATATCACCCGACTATATAAGCCGTGAAAATTTTTCAGATGAGTAGAAAAAAAAAAATCAATTTTTCACTTTTCCAAAAATTCAAACGTTTATTAAATTAGTATCAATTAGGGTTGGCTGAGCACCGCACCGCACCTGGCGCGTAGGCCAACCTTAGTATCAATTCTAAAATTTAATTTTTTATTGTCATATTATTAATTACCCTAGAACGCCTCGTGGCGCAGAGGTTGAGTCGCCGCCTCTCATACGAGAGGACGCTGGTTCAAATCCTCCGCGTAGCAGTTGGGATTTATTTACCTGGAGACTAGAATAAAACCGACTGCGGAATGTTGATGGAGCTGGTTTGGGATAGCCGGCCTTAAAGTTCGATTTCCTGTGGTTCCCCCGTGTTACCCTATTTATAGGGGATAAAGCAAGTTAAAAGGTAGTTTTTTTTTGTTAATTACCCTTTATCTTTAACCAAACTCTTTTTAACCCTAAAAGAGATAAAAGTGTTTATACAATATCCAAAATAATTTTAAATTGTGGTTATTCCTAATTTTACAAAAAACAATTGATGAATAAGTGCTTAAATAGAGTTAATGTATCTGGAGTATTCAATTCCAAAAATGGATTAGCTAAATGCCATATTCTTTACATACATTGAAAAAATAACAGAACCTTTATAGTTTTTTTAACAGTATCAGCATGACGTGTTAAAGTTGTTTCAAATGTTTTTTTTTTCAACTAGTCATATCATAATAATTACATTTTGATATTTTGAAACTGGAATATGAAACGTAAATGTTTTTTCTCAAAATGAGGAAGTTGTTTTAAAATTATGCAAGACTTGTCAAAGTGCTATTTTCTTAAACATTTACCAATTTCATTGCATGAGCTGAGCACTTGGATCAGGAGAAAAATATGATTCGTGAAGCACTAGCAACAGGAAAAACATTAAAAAGAGGAATTAGAAACTAACCCCTAAATTTGTACATTTTAAACGAAAATAATAAGTAGCGTTACACTTAATTCTTGTAATTATAATAAAACCTTGCTTTTAATCCTAAAATCGGACCAAACCCGTTCATTTTTGAGCGATTTATAAAAATACAAATATGAATTATGATTTTACCAGTATATCCTTCTTATTTTAACCATTGTGTGAAAGGAAGACTATTAGCTTTTAGCCAGCATGACACGATTTTTTTCTTACTGCATGTAAACAATAATAATGTACATAAAACGAGAAAATTTCCTATTAATGAAATATTAAGATAATTAAATTTCTTTTTTTTAAAGTATGGCTTGTCAAGTCTCTGACTCAAACAAGATAGTTAGTCAAAATTTTAAATTCTCAATATTGAATCTAAATCTACCGAATAGTGATGTAAAACTAGTCCACTCAAGAAATCAGTCAAAAGTTACTTAAATCAACTTTGGATACTCTTAAATTTTATATATATAAAACAAAATTTAGGAAAATTAAGCAATAGTACAAGTTATAGAGCAGTTTAAGAATACTCAGAATTTTCTCTATCTGATATAGCTCTCTCTCTAAAATTTAATGAACAATAATGACCAATACCGCTGAATAAAATATTTTCATGTAATACAAGTTAGCATTAACAAAAAAGATATCTTGTGAAAAAGAATTTAAATCAATTTCTTGTACAAATCTCTTTAATCAGTAATTATAATTGTACTTATCTGCAACATTTAAAATACTAAGTAACAGAACCTTAATTTTCAATAACAAACCAAAAAATATTACACTACGCAATTACATTAACACAGGTCAAAAACAAAATGTCTTGTAATAAAAAATATGTATTTACAGTTATAACAAAATTACAAAAAAATTAGTTTCCTTAAAATGGCATGAAATTAACAGAAGAGATATTACAATAAAACCTTAAAAACAGGTCAATGTAAACATGTAATTCCTTTTCATTTCTAGCAGTCCCACTTCTCTAAGTTGAAAACTCAAACACATGGGCACCAGACCGTCAATAAAAGGTATAAATAAAACTTTTAACAAATAATTAATAATTCAATCTCAGTATTTATATTCCAAACCATGTTGGGATCCCTGGTCGAAGTTTGTGGTGTTTGGTGCTTTCATTCCAATCTTTATGCATTGATTCCATCTGTTCTTTGGCTTCGTCCTTTTGCTGTGACACATCACTACCTTCTTCTTGGAACAGATCTGGGTACACAAATTTTTCACCAGGAGGCTGCAACATCATCATCATCATAATAATAATAATAATAATAATAATAATAATAATAATAATAATAATAATAATAATAATAATAATAATAATAAAAATAAAAATAATAAATATAAATAAAAATTAAAATTCATAATAATAATAATAATAATAATAATAATAATAATAATAATAATAATAATAATAATAATAATAATAATAATAATAATAATAATAATAATAATAATAATAAATAAATAGAATAATAATAATAATAATCGAAAATAATTATAATAATATAATAAGTAAATATAATATAGGATATATATATACTATATATAATATATAATATAAATACTAATATATTATTAATATTTATATATATATATATAATAACTATATACTATATAATATACTATAATACTATTATAATTATTTATATATGATAATAATTATAATTATAATCTCCTTTTTCTTCCAGACTGGGAGTAAGGTGCGTGACAGCATCGGAAAAGAAAGCGTAGTAAGAATATTGGACAAAGTCAAAAAGGAAGCCTTCAATAATAAACAAAAAAATATTACACTACGCAATTACATAACACAGGTCAAAAACACAATGTCTTGTAATAAAAAATATGTATTTACAGTTATAACAAAATTACATTTACCATTAATTAGTAAGAACTCGTCGCCAATCAGAAAATCACCCTAGAGCTTCACGGGACAGTCGACGGAGCCTCACTATGGTAAATCGTCAAGTGTAGGGTTCATCCCTGACCCAGGTGGGCCACACCATACCCCCTTACAACACCCGGCCATTCTCTCCTTCATGCACCTTTCTCTTCTCGCCTATGCTAAACTCACATTTCTCTCCTGCAAATATTCCTTTACTGACTCAATCCACTTTTTCTTCGGTCTCCCAGCCGGTCGGTTCCAACACATCGTCATAGAGAACATCCCCGTTAAAGCCCACGCTATCATTATCCTTTCCACATGACCAAACCATCTAAACATGCTTTCATTTATTCTCTCGTTAACCCTTTCTTCACACCACAGAACTCTCTAATACGTTTCATATTCCTCATTTATCAATTTTTCTCACCACCTAGCACGCCCCTATGATTGTCATCTGAACACATTGAACTTTAGATCATATTAACATTTTTTTTCCAGACCATAGTCCTTACTACTATACATTAACAAAGGTAACAAAATACCCTTATGCAAAACCCTAGCGCACTCATACTTAGTCCTTTTACATTCACAACGATTTAATTGCACAGCCACCTTCTTACCATTACAACTTTCCCACTACACACTGCATCATCCGTTCCCTTTTCATCAACGATATCCCCTAAATATTTAACTTAGACATTGTTCCAGCTTACTCACCATTCTAACATCACTCACACTGAGGACTGTCACTCACAACCATAACCTAACCTTTACTGCTTATCTATGTTTACTTTTCAAACCCTCCTTTACACCCCCTCAATCTCTCTACAATCCTCATAACTTTCTTGTAGATTTCGCCACAAAAAGAAACCAAATCATCCGCATTTAATAGGTAGGGCACCCGCCCTCAATCTCCATTCTCCATCATTCATAACACCATTTCCTCTATGCCACCCCACCTCTAATTCTTTCATACCCCATCCATATAAAAGACATAATAACAAGCGAGAATAACGTCTCACTCCGCTAAAATACTAAACCAATCACCTTTTGACACCATTTATTCTTACACACGGCCTCACTATCGTCATTATATAATTTTGATTCCATTCAGAAGCCTACACAAACATATATCATAACACCTGCCATAGAGCTTGCCCATTAAGTATTATCATATAATATAATATAAATATATAATATATATATATATATATTATATTATAGTATATATAATAATATTTTATACATATATATATATATATATATATATATATATATATATATTATATATATATATATTATATATAGTATATATATTTAATATTATATATATATATATATATATATATATAAACCATTTAGTCATCATCATCTTCCTTTTTTTTACCACCCCCCCAAGACTGAGCGGTAGGTGCCGTGACATAGCATTCGAAAAAAGAAAAGGTAGTAGAAGATATGGACACAAATCGAAAAAGCCCAACTTACCGCCCCCTCTATAACTTATAAGTGAGAACTTCGTCGCAGTCAAGAAAATCCACCCTAGAGCTTCATGGGACCGTGACGGACTCTCAACTATGGCATATTCGTTAAGTGTTGGGTTTCATCCTTGACCAAGGTGGGCCACATCATACACCCCTTTACAAAACTCGTCATTCTTCTATTATGCACCATTTTCTCGCTCTGCCAAACTCGCATTTCATCTCCTTCAGGCATTCCTTTTACTGACTTAATCCACTTTTTTTTCGGTCTCAAAGTGGCCAGTCGATTCCCAGCACATCACCACTATACATCCTCTTAACAACCAACTATCATCCATCTATCCACAAGGACCAAACCATCTCAACGTCTTTTCATTTATTCTCTTTCATTTACCCTTTCTTCACACACACACAACTCTCCTTTAAAAAGTATGTTCATTTCTTCATTTTATCAATTCTTCTCAAACCTAACACGCTCTTAAGACTGTCCACCTGAACACACTTGTGCTCTAGTAATACCTCTTATCCAGACCATAGTTCTCACATCAGCATTAACACGGGAAAACAACCTACCTCAGTAGACACTAACGCACTTAAGGACTTAGTCCTTTACATCCACCAACGATTTAAATGCACAGCCACTTTCTGCCGATTCACAACTTGCCTAACTACATATGATCATCCAGTTCCCGTTCATCTAACATATATTCTTAAATATTTAAATTCAAGACACTTGTTCCAGTTGCTCACCATCTAAACATAACTTCACACGAGGACTGTCCTCACTCACAACCAAAATCTTACTCTTATCTACGTTATTTCAACCCTCCTTTTACACACCAATACCAAATAAATTCTGTCTACCAATACTCTTCAAAATTCTCAGATGACAACACAAACCTAAATCATCCCGGATATAATAAGTTAGGCACTAGACTTGTCCTTTAACAATCACCAACGATTTAATAATTGCACCAGCCACCTCTGCCATTTCACAACTTTCTACTACACTCTGAATATACGTTCCCTTTTCATCCAACATATATTGCTAAATATTTTAAACTCAGACACTGTTCCAGCTGACTCACCATCTAGGATGGGTAAATGCCCTGGCACTTAAGAATTGGGCAAATGCCCTGGGAATTTATCTGGGCTGGACATTTTAGAGGGCATTTATACTTTTAATATATACATATATATATATATATATATTATATATATATATATATATATTATATATATATATATATATATATATATTATATATATATATATATATATATATTATATATATATATATATATATTCATATATATATATATATATAATTATATATATATATTATATATATATATTAATATATATTATATATATATATATATATAATTATATATATATATATATATATATACTATTATATATATTATATGATAATATATATATATTTATATTTCTTCTTTCTTTACCTACCTTTTATTCCCAAGATTGGGAGTAAGGACCGCTACAAGCTTCGGAAAAGAAAAGCAGCAGGAGAGTATGACAATGTCGAAAAGAAAGCCGCTTTACCGCCCCCCCCCCTTCATGCTACCATTAATACGTACAGCTCGTCACAGACAGGAAAAATCCCACCCTAAAGCTTCATGGACAGCGACGGACCCTCACTAATGTAAATCGTCAATGTAAGGGTTCATCCCTTGGCCAGGTGGGCCACACCCATGCCCCTACAAAACCCCGCCATTCTTCTCCTATCATAGCACCTTCTATTCTCGCCTCTGCCAAACTCACATTTTCTCTCTTCCAGGCTTCGTTCACCGACTCAATTCACTTTTTTCCGGTCTCCCAGCAGTCGGTTCCCAACACACTCACCAGCTATACATCCGCTTAACCAACCGACTATTCGATTCATCCTTTCCACGTGAACCAAAACATTTCAACATACTTTTCATTTATTTCTCTCATTTACCCCTTTCTTCACCACCACAAAACTCTCTCATACGTTCGATCCTCATTTTATTATTCTTATTCACACCTAACATCTTCCTAAGATTGTCCATCTGAACATATTGAACTTTAGATCTATGATTCTTATTCCAGACCATAGTTTTACTACTACACCTTAACACACGGTAACAACATACCCTCATGTAAGGACCTAGCGGCATTCAAGATTAGTCCCTTTACATTCACCAACGGATTTAAATTGCCACGCAACCTTCTGCCATTCACAACTTATATATAACCTGCATCATCCGTTCCCTTCTGTCCAACAAATACCCTAAATATTTAAACTCAGACACATGCTCCAGCTGCTCACCATCTAACAATTTAATCCTTCACAATGAGGACTGTCCTCACTTTCACAACACTAACCGTTACTCTATATCTACGTTTACATTTCACCCTCCTTTTACAACCCTGCCAAATTTCTCTATCAATCCTCTCAAAACTCTCTTCAGATTCGCACTCTTCAGAAACCAAATCATCAGCATATAATAGGATAGGGCACCCTCCACTCATGTTCATTCTCATTCTTCTAACACCATTTCCCTGCCATCCCACTCGAATTATTTATAACCCCATTCCAATTACAAGATTGAATAAACCAAGAGACATAACACAACCCTGCTCACTCACTATTAATCCTAAACAATCACCATTTGACACCATTTATTTTACACATGCTTCACATATCGTCGATAATACTTTTGATTTCCATTTCAGAAACTACACAACAGCCATATTTCACTGTACCTCAGGAAGGAATTGATATTTGTCTACTGCAAATTACATCAGTCTCTTGATACCTACAATATATTTTTCTTTGAAATACAGTTATATTTCAGGTCTTTTGTTGCCCTTAAATTTAAATACTTGAAAATTTGCATAAACTCAACTGTTCACTCAAACTTTTGCCTCAAACTCCACTTTAGGCGATACCTATGTTATTCTTTGTTCTTCGCCTCTCTCCTCCTCATTTATGCCTATCTAACTTTGCAATTTCTTCAAAAGATGAGATTTTTGCACTCATAGAAAGGCATACGATCCCGACAACATCCCTTTCGCCTCCGCTCTGATCATTTCACTAGTAATTTTCATCTATAATTGCAGATTTACTATTCTATCAACTTTCTCACTACCCATTACCTCCTCCTTACTAATAACCTCAGCCCCAAAATACCTATTCTTCTTGCACCATCAAAAACCACACACATTCACTAAACCTCACATTACTTGTTAATATTGTGCAGATTTTCTAAGTGTTTCCACACACCCTCACATCCATTTAATCAGTTACAAAAGCACCATCCCTATTCATTATTACTAAGCAGATTCCCTTATCTCATTCTTAACTATACTGATATATATAATATATATATATATTATATATATATATATATATATATATATATATATATATATAATTTATATATATAATATATATATATATATATATATATATATACTATATATAATATATACTATATTATATATATATATATATATATATATATATATAATTTAATATATATATATATATATATATATATATATATATATATATATATATACAGTATATAATATATATATATATATGATATATATATATATATATATATATATAATTATATATATATATATATATATATATATAATATATAATATATAATATATTATATATACTGTATATATTACTATTTATATATATATTTATATTATTAATATATATATATATATAATTATATATATATATATATATATTATATATATATATATATATATATATATAATATATATAAAAGCGTTTTAAGAATGAGAATAGGGGAATCTGCTTAGGATAATAATAGGGATGGTGCTTTGTAACTGATGAAATGAATGTGAGGGGTGTGGAAGGGCAGCACTTCGAAAATCTGCATAACATTGGCACTAATGAAGAGTAATGATAGTGAATGTGTGTTTGGGTTTGATGGTGCAAGGAGGAATAAGTATTTTCGGGATGAGGTCATTAGTAAGGAAGGAGGAGGGGTAATGGGTTAGAGTGAGAAAGTTGAAAGGAATTGGTTAATCTGCAGGTATAGATGAATTACTGGTGAAATGTAAGAGAGATTAAGAAGAAATGAATTGATTGGATTTGGAAGTTGTGTTAACAAGGTTATGGGCGGGGGGTTTTAGTTCCGAGTGATTTTAAGACAGCAATAAATATAAGAGGGTAAGGGGATACTGGTAAAACTGCTATGGAATTATAGGGGAATAGCTTATTGAGTGTGTGTAGAAGAAGATTATAAATTGGTATTTTTTGTCGAAAAGGAGTGAGATCGAGTGACTAAAGGGGCTTGAATTGGTTGAAAGAAAAAAAAACAAGTTTTTTTTGCCATTTTTAGGAAGTGGTTGGAGGCGGATGTGTGGAATCAAATCTCTTAATGAAACAAATGATGGAGAAATTGAGAGAGAAGAATAAATTGTATTTGGTTTTATAGATTTGCAACAGGTGTATAATATTATTAAT
>JABUQX010034311.1:0-20000 GCA_015478945.1 Trachelipus rathkii
AGAGCTATGCGCAATGATAAGCACTTTTCAATTATTTTGAATTGGCTATTTTATCATACAAGTGCTAATATTTGAGGTTAACTTTGGAAGGTATTGTGTGAAGGTTGCATAAATTCATGAATTGCTGTGGATGAATAAAGGATGGATTTAACATATTTAATTAAAAATTAACATAATTACAGATTCTTAAATGCAGCATTGGCTGCAAAAGTCCCAAAAATTCACTCCAAGTCCCTTGTAATTGTGTTGAAAAATTTGAAAACAGCCATATTCTGTGAAATCTTCCCAAATTCAAAATCAACTTCGAACAATTATACACCTTTTTCACTCATCTCAATGGATAATAGGCACCAATTTTGGTTCTACGCCTAAATATATACTGAGATATCAGATGGCTATTAGTAAACAAAAAGGTGGTTACATTAGGTAACAGACTATATACTATATAGTATATTATATATAATATATATAAATAATATAATTATATATATAATAAATATATATATATAATCTATATAGTATAAATTTAATATAATATATAATATAATAATATATATAATAGATAATAAGATAGATATAGATAGATGTAAATCTGTTCTACCTAAGTCGGCCCTTTCATAATACACTTAGGTTAGGGCAAAATTGTGGGCATTCAATATCTATTTCAGGGCGAACTTGGCGGGTCCATAATCCATAGGTTAGGTATACTTTGGGGCTTCCATGATCCATTAGGTTTAGGCGTACTGTGTCCTTACATAATCCATTAGGTAGGGCTACTTTGGGATATACTAATCATTAGGTTGGCTACTGGGATATAAGACATAGGTTGATAAAGTATTTGTTAGTAGACACAGATTTAATAATATATAATATATATATATATAATATATATATATATATAGTATATAAATATATTAAATAATATTAGTATATATTATAATATATATAACATATATATATATATATATATATATATATATAATATATATATATATATAATTATATATAATAATAGTATAATATTATATATTATAGTAATAATATAATTATATTGAATATCCAATACTCGATATATTTCGATATAGTTCGATATATCGAATATCGAATCAGACGAAAAATTGAAATTTAACCTAATATAGTATATATATATATATATATATAATTTTAGATACAGATACATGAAGTTATCTTAAGCATAAACAAACATATAATATAGTATATAATATATTATATATATAAGGTAATACTGTAGACAGCGATCCACATTTTGAGACCAAAAAATTTCTAATTTCCAAAACATTTCTAAGTCAAAAATTTAAGTTAGTTTTTTTTTAAAAAAAAATGTTAGTGGCAAGCTTCTGGCATAATTCCAGAAAGCTTGCCACTAAAGATTTTCTTAAAAACTTACTTAACTTAACTTAGATTTTTGAATTTCTTAAAAATTTTTGGTCTCAAAAATGTGTGGTCGCGTCTCAGTAATTATATATATATAGTATAAATATATATATGATATAAGTCATAATAATACTAACAAAGTCTAAATTTATATTTTATATATGATAATTAATTAATTCAAGGAAGTTTCTTTTAAATGTTTTTTTTTCTTTAATTCATCGTTTTAGTTGAAAGTGAAGCGTAAGTGCTGAAATCTTACATTATTTACTCTGTCTACTAAAAGATTTTAATGTTTCAGAAAATAGATATGAAGTTTTTGACATATTATAGATAGTATATTATGAATTTGTTTGTTTAATATATATTTGTGCAATGAGACTAAATGATAAGAGTTTAAGATATTATCCACGTCTATATAATCCTTTTACGAATCTGATTTTGTGAGAAACAATAGCATCGGAATCGCTCAGTAATGTCTTATTCTAATCTATATCAAAGTTAAAACTAAAGGTCTTTTATAAATTAGTATATTTAAAATAAATACAATAAAAATACCTTAATGAAAAAAAACATCATTAAAATAAATAAAAATCAAAATAAAAATACAATATGAATAATGTCTCTAATGATATCAAGTATAAAGGAGAAATAAAAGTTTAAATTAAATTCAAAAATTATTTGTACACAACTTTCAAATCAAATCAATCACCATATCGCCTATATACTTTTAATAAGTCAAGATACTAAGAAGACCCCATCCAATTAGATATAACCGGCTGGGGTGCAGTTTTTATTGCTATGAATCTGAAAAGAAATAAAATTAATGGCAATTTATAGCTTCTTATTCGGCCATTTTCTTATTTTAAACTAGCTTTGCCTGAAAACATCATCCAATGCTCCTAACAAGTTTTGAATCTGAAACCCAAAAAATAGATATAAGATAAGTAATCCGCCAAATAATCAATAAATAGTAGCAAGAAAAAACGTACAAATAAAAAAAACTTACTGTCAAAGA
This sequence comes from Trachelipus rathkii, assembly GCA_015478945.1. NCBI lineage: Eukaryota > Metazoa > Arthropoda > Malacostraca > Isopoda > Trachelipodidae > Trachelipus > Trachelipus rathkii. The sequence continues at coordinate 2,411 of JABUQX010034311.1, forward strand.
AATAGCTTTAAAGAAAACGTTTACTGCATATAAAATATTCTTAGTTTCCTAACCAATTAATAAATATCGACTGTGATTTTTTATATCTTGGCTGTGATATCTGGTCACTTGGTAGTGCCTAAATAAATATCTATTTTTGTAAAACCAATTATTAAACTTAAACTGAATAAGATTTTTTCGATAATAATATAGAAAATACTAATGCAAATGTGTGCCTTAAATTTATGTATATAAGTACTTTTGTTATTCACACTGTTGTGACTATTCTATTGGACTACTAAATCTTTTGTTGTCTTGTCACTTAGTAGTGACTAAGTAATTTTCTGTTGTTTGCTTCCTAAGTACAGATCTTTGTTGTTTCGTCACTTAATAGTGACCCAGAAATATAACTTGTCACTCAACTAACGCTAATTACGAGCTAAATTTAGAACATATTTTTACTCTTGCACATCATTCCTATTGAAAATTAAATACTCTTCAAATTAAAACGTAAATATACAAGGTAAATGTTTCTCTCCAGTTTCACAGAAATTCAACTTTAATAATAAACCGCTTCGAACCCAATCACAACCTGTAAGCATTCTCAGTGGATAGGCCTTTCCGGGTCCTCACAGACATTTGCGACTTGGATTAGAAAAAGTATTCTGATGCTACTTGCTTCTTATGTTGGAACTGTGGTTGAACAACATTTCCTGAAGTGATAGCTATCCGAGGTAAATTATTACAATATTCGTACATTTAAGGTTCTAATCCAAATTTTATTTCAGTACTTTTTATTTTTCGTCTTGGTTTTTCATCTAGAGTAAAGAAAGGAGGGTAACTCTACAAACTGGGTTTCTTTAAAGACTTTCTTCGTCAGATTCTTCTTCCCAGTCTGTTACCCTCCGTTACATATACACAAATATTAATTGGCGCCCGAACAGGGACCTGAAGTTCTTGTTCGCTAAGAGTGCGCTAGATAGATTGTGACCTTAACATACAACACGGTTACACTCGTTTCTTTTCTAAGTTCAAAACCATCCAATAATCTAAAACAAATCACGTACACTAAAATGGCTAAAGCACCTGAACGTACTGTCATCAGGCGTAAGTCTGACTCAGACATTCAAGTAGGACCATTAAAAGAAAGAATGAGTATAGAAGATTTCCAATTGTATGGAAAAGATATGAAAAAAGTGTTATTGCATGAATCGGGTGAAAGGGAGAGTGAAATAAACACACATGTACATATTGAGACGGGAGCCCGGAGAAAAGAAACTTTCATTCCGATACCCGTATTAAGTGATTTAAATAACGAATTAATAAAGGAAAAAGATAGAGTGAAGGCTTTTCTATCATTTCGAAATCAGGTAGAAGAAGTCAAAACAGAAAGACCTTACTCACGAAAAGCAAAGCAAACACGCATGCATGAAATGAATGACCTGTCGTGTGAGAGTGATTCTGTGAGTGATGTAGGAAATACTTGCCGTGAAACACAACGACCATACTATGACCATGATATGAATGAAGAGAATTTCCATGGATTCAGTTCACCAAGACCTTTTAGGTCCGATAATGGAAGAGATAAGACTAGGGATTATGGATTAATAAATCGTGAATCACCTGGGAATAAAATATTTAATAAAGATAGAGAATACAAGGGTAGAATAAAAGAGCAACAAAGGGAATCAGAAAGTAATAGAAATGAGAGATATGAAGGTTTAAAACAACCACCAATGAGACCTGCGAGACAATCAAACCAACAACTGATACCCAGAAGGGATAGGCAGGAAGAAGATATTGATCCAGATTATGAAAACAGACATCGTCTTTCGTTATTAGAAGAAGCTATTATACTATTAGCTCAGTTATTAAAAAACTCTCAAAAGCTGAAGGTGGTAGAGCCTGGAAAATACAGGTATGAGACAGAACAAGACTTAATAATGTATTTAAAAGACTTTGAAGCCTACTGTGAGCTTCACTACCCTAACGCGTTCCATCAGTGGCTTCGGTTATTGGGTAGGCAATTAGAAGGCCATTTTCTCAAATTGTTTCGGTTATTGACCAAAGATGACCGTGATTATTTCTCGGTCCGGAATACCTTAATTGAATGGTTTAAGGACGAGGAAAAACGAAAAAAAGAACATCGAATGCAGGCTTACCATTCGGCACGACGACAACGGAACGAAAGTATCCGTATGTTCGCATTAAGGTTAGAGCGTTTGGCAAGAAGGGCATATCGAGGAATTGATATGAGGGAGCACGATTCGCTCCGGACTGCATTTTTATGCAGCTTACCTCCTGATATTGAAAGTGTTGTCCAACAATATATAAAAATGAAAGATCTAGACGGTGTTCACCGAATTTCTTGGGAAAAAATGGTGAGTTTTGCCGACTCCTTGGAGAAAAAGGAAGATGTATACCAGAGTCAGACTTCACCATCACATCGTCAAGATAAAAGAGCAGAAACAACAAAAGTAGATTTAAATGAATCTACCGAATCTGTTATTAGAATAGATACCACCTACCCAAATTGGACAGAGGTGTTGCAAGAGAAAGAAGATCCCAAACAACGAATGCAAGAAAAAAATCGTACCTCCACAAGTGCGAATCGTGGTTCACCCGACAAGAATCGGGGAAGTCGTGTCTATCGACGGAGTAACCACCAAACAGATAGTCCACAAACAAATGCTTCTGGAAATGTCCGTGCGGATTACGCTGAACGACGTAATAGAATTTGTAATTATTGTGAAAAAACAGGACACAACATGGAAGAATGTTACCTGTATCTAGGAATTTGTAGTTTGTGTAAAAGGGAGGGGCACATGCGGACTGAGTGTAAATATTACCGACCACCTCTTCCTACTGAAAACTATAGTAGAGTGACTTGCCCGTTTTGTAATGGTCCTCATCCGGGGATCAAATGTCCGAATCGAACACCCCCCAAACACAATAAAGAACAAATGGAAAGAACGCCTCGAGAGCGAACAACTGGGGCAATAAGAAAAATGGAAGTAAGTAAGTCATCATGGGAAAGAGATGTTTCACCACCACCCCGAGGTGATGAATATCCACTACCACCTCGTCAAAGGTTGGACCCGTGTGAGAATTGCGAAAAATCACATCTGGAGGGTCGGTGTCGTGGTACAGACGAATCAAAAAGATCGGAAAACTACAGAACCCCACGGGAGTGAGTCAACCAGGGTGGACACGAGAATTGACTCGCCCTGACTCCCTCAATATAATATTCAATAGAAAAAAAGATAAGATTGGAAAATATCGAGGAACAAGAAACGAGAATTACCTTATTATAATTATCTAAGAGAGAAGAGGAAGATGTACATGATCAATTTGTCCAGGCGGACGTAGAAACCCGCTAATAGCCAGTAACATCTTGATGCATTTTACGTTCCCATCTTACCAGGCCTGTGACAGTGGGGCTGGGGTTAACCTAATAAGTGCTGACATAATCCCACTGTTGGGAAAAACGAAACCTCTAATGTCTTCCGCTGGAATGGGGGTTAAGGCCATTTGTGGTTTTGGGAATAAAGAAAGAATAAAGATAGACCAATGTGTGGAACTGAGATTAAAATTCCCAAAAGGATTCATTACACATCCATCAGTATTTTTTATAGTACCTTCTCAATACATGGAAGAACACCCATTTATATTGGGAACTACAGCCCTGTGTGATAATCATCTCTTACCGGATCTAGCCCGTCGTCAGCTCATTTATGTTCAAGGAGAAGAGGAAGAGTTGATTGTAGTCGCTGAGGGCATACAATCCTCTAAAAAAACATTGGCGTCAGCCCAAATGATTAAGGTAAAAAATATCACGGTAATGGACTCTAATATTAATGATTCAGATGTGTTATATGACCAGGCAAACGATAGAATGTTAAAGACATTATTACGAGGTTTTAGAGGTAATGGACGTAGTGTTGATTGGAAACAAATGCCAAAATTATATCAGACTTACCAAAAACAAATTTCGGTTATAAATGATATCTTATATTATACCACGAAAAACGGAAACACGTTGTATTTAATATCGTTAAATTTATTAATGCATATAGTCCTGGGTTTGCATGTCTCTTGTGCCCATATCGGCAGGAATAAGTTACTACAATTAGTCTACAAACATTTTTGGCACCCACGTGCCAATCAGGTGATATCAGATGTCGTACGTTGCTGTCCTGTCTGTCAGGTACAGAAGACTTTTTCTTCCAATGTCACTCCCCCCATGTTGAAAATCTTGGCCGAATCTCCATTCGATTTGTGTGCCATGGACTTATTACAGTTCCCAAAAACGACCAAAGGGCACAAGTATTGTTTGGTCCTGATCGATCATTTCTCTAAGTGGGTTGCGGTTGTGCCAATTAAGGATAAGTCCAGTATGACCGTTTCATACAAGTTTGAACATCAAATCCTCCCGTTTTTACCAAAGGTCCCCAATCGCATCCTCACAGATAATGGCACCGAATTTACGTCCCAGGTTTTTCAACAAGTGATGCAGAGACACAACGTTAAACATATACGCATTTCTCCTTTACATCCTGCCAGTAACGGTGTGAGCGAACGCTTTAACCGTAGTTTGACTCAAATATTAAAATGTCTGGTTTTTGAACGGCCCACGAAGTGGGATGAAGAATTGGCTGCTTCTATTTTAATCTATAATAACACCTATCATAGTGCTTTGGGGTCTGATTTTTTACTTCAGAAGCCCCATTCAGCTGTTCATACCTCCCCCGCAAAATTGAAGGAAGGCATCACATTACTTCAAACCCTTCAGGAAGGAAAACGAAAAAAAGTCAAAGTAAAAAAAACTAATTAGGACCGGTCCCATACCGCCTTAAATTTCAACTAGTGGACAGTCCTTTCCGTAGTGATATATGTAATCCCAAATTCGAGTGACTTACGTGATACAACGTATGCGGTCAATCAAGATTCCATAAAGTCCTCATTTTCACATCTTGCGGAATGATTGATATCCCGACTATTTAGGGAAATTAATCTCGCAAAAGAATAAGAGTACGCATGTCTTCTTTCCAAAGATGATGACCCTTGTGCTATGTTGCCCCACCCATGAAGAAACCAAAAGACAAATAATGAAGATATTAATCTACTTGGAGTACTCATTGACTCACTCTCTCTGAGATCAGGAAAGCTAATACATAGTAAAGTACCTACTTGCAATTGTTGAGGATTTTGCAATTTAATCTATAATCAGTTGACGAATTGCTGTTTACCTCTTGAAAACTATGGCACAATTATCAAAAAGCAAAAATTATATAGAAGATAGAGATAAAAATGAGAGAGATAAGTTTCAAAATACTCTCTGTGCACAAATGACAACAATCGAGATTAGTTTTCAATTCCCACCGGGAATGACAACCGGATCTGCTGGGCTTCGGGAACACTTTGTTCAAACATTTCGGAACGTATAGATGTACCAATGGAGTGAAACCCTTTTTGCAAAACGAAAGATATATAGGAACCAACGGTTTCTTGAGATCCGAGGAAGCGGAGAATAGCCCTACCCTTCATTGGATTTCTACCGACATTATCCTCACGATTCCCAAAACCAATCCCAATTATCCCGTCAATCCTGAAGTGGTTCTCCGATGGAGAGTAAACCATGAAAAACCTCTGAGAAATGGAGAAATACAGATATGCAGAGTGGATGACTTTAAGTCGTGAGGATGCCACTTCAAATCTATCGTTTTATTAAAACACCCGTCCTCGACCGGGAAGTCTTCCTTGTGAGAAAGACCCTTGTTTTCCCGAAACACTCTGGGGCCTCTAATCTAAATGATTAAGGATTAGCCCTCATAGAAAAAAGAATATCCTCCAACCGACCATCTTCCCCGGATCATATTGAGACACCAAATCCTTGAGATGGACAAAAGTGTTGAGAGAATGAAAGTGTGATTACTGTGCAGAATGTATCCTATCGAACGGGGAAGATTGATATTACTACCTTTTACAAAATTAGGGGAATGGTGAAGAACCCCCTTATGTTATTCTACACCAATCGCGTATACCCGAAAATAAATAAATAAAGTTCTAGTAAGAGAACAAATTGTTTTGTCAATACAAATCTAATATCTGAACACAATACATCAAATCAATACTACAAACATATAATGTTGGTGATCTATTTTTTTTAAAATGACCTAACTTATACACAAAATACCAAACTGATTATTACTTACCTTTCACATAATTTCTAACAAGTTGATATGGAAAAGACTGTACTTACTTATTCTCTGGAATACCAATCTGAAATCAAAAATAAAAGCATTTTCAATTGATTATCAATAAAATAAATAAAAACGACATAACTAAAACAATAAAAAAGTAAATGAAAAATAAACACATAGGAAATGTAAGAATAGAAAATGCTATTTAAAAAAAAAATAAAATCTAAATACCCAAATGGCCAGAAGAAAGAATCCTTAAATATACAAATATAAATATATAAAGTAAATTATAATAGCATGTTAACTAAATGTATAATTATTCTTGCTATAGCTAAACCAAGTACAACAATGTACCAACGATGTATTTAGTATATTGATATGGCCTAATGTAGCAAAGAGTTTCTGATGGTTTACTAATTTACTAATGAAAATTTATGGACGAAGGTTTTAAGTAACTTATTTATATAAAATATGTATTTATTCTGTAAATTTTCCCTGCAGTCAGCTAAACCACAACAATACTGTACATGCACATGCCTTCTTTACGGGACTGTTAACAACGCTATGCCATACCTGACCTTTGTAGTGTATGTAGTTGGTAGCTGCGTACTCTCTTTTGAAATTAAAAAAATAATCTTTGAATGGCAAACTGCTCAAAGTCATACAACTTTATTATATGGATATATCCCAATTAATTACATAATCACATTGCTTGTACAATATAATGAAAGTAAATGTTTACTTTTGTTCTAACATGTACATGTTACCAAGAATACTACTATAATGTAATACTATGTCTATAAAAAGCAATATATTGAGATAATCACCATAGCCCACCCAAATTAATAATGCTCCTTCGATAGGTGTGGCGAGGGGCTTGATCTGTGGGGGAGGTGTGAAGGAAGTTTCTCTTCTGTTTTTTTCTTAGTAAATGGTAATTGAAATTGAAGCGCTAATGCGAAATCTTATCATTTATTAATCTGATGCTAACTAAAGATTTATATGTTTCAGAAAAAATATACTTAATGAATTTTGAATATTAACTATGAGAAGGTATATTTACTTTTTATGAGATTTGTTTGTTTAAATATTATTTGTGATTAGACTAATGGAAGGATTTAAGATATTACCCACTCAAGTATTTAAAATCCTTTTTACGGATACTAAAGTTTTCGTGAAGAAACATACAGGCGGATCGCTCCAGGTAATGTCTTATTCAATAATATCAACAGTTAAAACTAAAGTACTTTAAATCGATTTAGTAGATTTTAAAATAATACAATAAAAATACCTTTTAATATTAAAAGCATCATTAAAATCCATCACTAAAAGAATAAAAAATACAAAGAATAAATGTTCTCAATATCTTGAAAGTATAAAGGGAGAAAATAAAAGAATTGAAATATATATTCACAGTTGTCCTCTGTCAATCAAATCAATCAAATAAGGATATTAAAACCCAATACCCATTCAAGAATTTAAGGAAAAACTAAGAAAGACCCCATCCATTATATATAACCCGGCCGGTATAAATCTATATTATATCAATTTGATCTGAAAAAAAGAAAAAAATTAACGTTCAATACTACTCTCTTATGTAGGTCTTATTTCTAGGCTTAAACTAGCTTGCTGAAAAATCATCCAATGCCCTTAACGAAGTTTGATCTGAAACCAAAAAATAGATATAAGATAAGTAATCTGCCAAATAATCAATAAATAGTAGCAAGAAAAAACGTACAAATAAAAAAACTTACTGTCAAAGAAATAGCTTTAAAGAAAACGTTTACTGTATATAAAATATTCTTAGCTTACTAACCCATTAATAAATATCGACTGTGATTTTTTATATCTTGGCTGTGATATTCTGGTCACTTGGTAGTGCCTAAATAAATATCTATTTTTGTAAAACCAATTATTAAACTTAAACTGAATAAGATTTTTTCGATAATAATATAGAAAATACTAATGCAAATGTGTGCCTTAAATTTATGTATATAAGTACTTTTGTTATTCACATTGTTGTGACTATAGACTACTAAATCTTTTGTTGTCTCGTCACTTAGTAGTGACCAAGTAATTTTCTGTTGTCTGCCTACTAAGTACAGATCTTTTGTTGTTTCGTCACTTCATAGTGACCCAGTAATTTTTTCTGTTATTTACCTATAAGTAAATATCTTTTGATATCTTGTCACCTAGTAGTGTCTTCATAACTATTCTTGTATATAAAGTTTTCTAATTAAATACTACTTTACAAATTTCTTTTCTTCTCCTTTTTATATACATTTCATTTCTACGTATGTGATGAAAGTGATTAATATATAGAACCAAACCGCTTCGAACCCAATCACAACCTGTAAGCATTCTCAGTGGATAGGCCTTTCCGGGTCCTCACAGACAATTGCGACTTGGATTAGAAAAAGTATTCTGATGCTACTTGCTTCTTATGTTGGAACTGCTGTGTACAACATTTCCAAGAGTGATAGCTATCCGAGGTAAATTATTACAATATTCGTACATTTAAGGTTCTAATACAAATTTTATTTCAGTACTTTTTATTTTTCGTCTTGGTTTTTCATCTAGAGTAAAGAAAGGAGGGTAACTCTACAAACTGGTTCTAAAGACATATACTCAGTCAGATTTCTCTCCAAGTCTGTTACCACTCCGTTACAATATATATATATATATATTATATATAATATATATGTATGTAAAATATAATATATTATAAACGTAAAAATAATATATTATAATAGTATATATATATATATATTACCTATTATATATATATCTAACTATATAGTATAATATATATAGTATATATTATTATAATTATATACCGTAAAACGGGGTCACTTTGAATGAAATTTTTGTTTAATTACCAATAAAAAAAATTTTTGCATTGCAAATCTTTAAGTTGAATATCCAAAATTAGTATAAGTATTAGTGTGACATAATCCATAATGAGTCATCTGAGATTGTCTTGTTTTTTTTTTTAAATGGGGGGGGCAAAGGTATGTTCAAAGTGGAAAACACTTTGGGGTCACTTTGAATATGGGTGTTAAATGACACCCCACTATTATTATTTATTATTATTATAACTTTCACTTTTTAAGGCACTCACTCACTAAGGCACTAACACTTTTAAGTTCACTAAATGTTTTATTTACAGCACTATTTACATAACTTTTACATTTAAAGAGGAATTGCGCTATCAAAGACATAGCGGTCCCTCTCACATTTGTTCTTTGGAACCGCTATGATATGAATTTTGTTTCTTTCTAACCAGCTCTCTTCCTCATCAATTCCTATGAAAGCTTTGTTTTCATCGTTTTGTGGCTTATAACATTTGACACGGACATCATCCTCATCTATTGCCGTTATCTTTGCCAAATATTTTATATCTCTTTTCTTACCAGCAATATCAAACAATGACAATTTATTAAGTATATATATATATATAATATATATATATATATATATAATATATATATATATATTATATATATATATATATATATATACTATATATATATATAATATACTATATTATATATATATATATATATATATATATATATATATATAATATATATATATAATTATATATCTTATATCAATAGAATTGAACATTCAAAATTAACAATTATATTACCATAATCTCGCGCTGAATAAAGATGCCGAATAATATTTTATTTTATATGCCATTGTAAATCCAAACATCAAATGTTAGAAAAACATCTCTGCAACATTCCTCATTTTTCAAAAGAGGATGCGGATGCTGCGGATGCGGATGTGCCGTTAGGTGAAGATGCGGATGCGGGATGGTCATTTACGGTGCGGATGTTCCGCAAAATGCGGATGCGGCATTGCGGATGTCGGATTGCCGGATGTTCATTGTCCAATCACTAATATTATATATATATATATTATATATATATTATATATATATATTATTATATATAATATATATATATATATATATATATATATATATATATATAATATATTAATTATTATAATATCATATATTCATATATATATATATAATTATATATTATATTATATATATATATATATATTAGTGATGGGACGAATTCCAAATTTCGCCGATGCCGATACTTCCGATTGCCGATACCAAGTCAAAAGGGCGCGATTGCCCGATTCCGATTTCCGATTTCGTTGCGATTTTCCAATTTTCCTTTACTATATCATATATATATATATATATATATATATAATATATATATATATATATATATATATATATATATATACGCTTATATATATATATATCATATACTATACTATATATATATATATACTATGCCTACATTTTGCGCTAAATCAACTAATTTTTAGATTATTTAGAAACCTCTATAATTTAATGTTATATCATTCTCTTATATTTTATCCTTTGGCTACAAGAAATAATTAGTTAAATTACCTTTTTAATTTATTTAAACCACTGAAAATATAGCAACTATTTAATAAATCTTACCAATATAAAGATTTAATCAATTTTTTCTTTTTTTTTTTTGTTTTAAAAAAAAATTCCTTCTTAAATTTACTAAAAGTAAGATCTTTGAAGCAAAATTAAATCATTATTATTTGTAGTTTAATCATGACTCTTAAGTTGTAGTGCAAAATCATTAACATTTTCTCTCCGTTTCTGAGTGCTATCCGATTTTCTTAGGTAGACAATAAATTGAATTCCTCCATATTCTGAAAGAGTCTTTCACTTTCCACGGAAACAGGGGACGAACTTTGGATATTTTCTAGCAAGGAAACCCAAATGCTGAAAGGTTCCTTTATTCCGATGACCCACCATTGTAGAGAGACTTTTCTGAATTTTTAATAAGTTTCATATTTTTATATCGGCTGATTTCTACTTTTATACACATCTTCAATTTTTTTCAATATATGTGTCCTTTTCTCATTGGGAATGAGTTTCTTTGCTGTTTTTAAAGTCTTTTCTTCTCTTCAAATTCCGAAAAACAAGCTCTCAAAACTGAAGTTAAAACTGATTATCTTCAGTATCACTTTTTTTCGCCCCATTCTGTTGATAAAATGAGAAAAAATCTGAAATTGGTTTTAAAGTAGTGGGAAAACTGTTTTCCTTTCCTTATCAACGATATATCTTCCGCACATCATTTGCTTAAGAATACTCCTTCCCACGTTTTATACTTGTTTATTAATCATCCTCAATAGCGGAAATCGTAATTTTAAAGGCGTGGATCAAGATCTAGGTATGCAAAGCACAAGATTCTTAATCAGTAAAGAAATGCTGAATCTAGTTTTACTGAATTTTTCCATGCCGATACTGTAGACCCAATCCCTCAAATAGTTCTTTTTTTCTGAATCTTTTCAAAAAAAAAATGCAAATCATTTTCATATTTGAGATTATTGCCGGATGCCATTGTTTCCTTGTGGCTCAATAAATTTGTACAATCAACAAAATTTTTTAGTAATTTTTAGGCAATTTTTAAAGACTTCATTTTTTCTAAGCATACAGCGTTTTGAAATGAATCACTGCACAAATGAAATGAGAGCCGTCTTTTGTTCACAAATTTTTGGAAAGCATATGATAACACTGGCTATTACATCTGGTTTGTATATCCTGAATAAACTCTGGCTGTGGTAAATTACAATCCGTAGTTTGATATTCTTCATCTTGGAAATAGCCTCTGAGGCGAGTGATTAAATAACCTACGCATTTTGCTTTGCTATATGTATATATTGCTTTTTTAAGTTTCTTTGTTCCAAATATGGCATGCATTGAAGACCTAGTGTCCAAAGAGTGTAAAAAGCAAAGTAATTCCTGGAATCTCCTGCTTGTGTAACTCTTGCAGCCATATTAGGTGCGTGTATCCCTTACGATTAACATGATTTTATTAGCAAGGCATATATTTGAATTCTGCCCATAACATTTTGATGAGTAATCACTTTATATTTAGATGCTGTTGTGAGATATCCGTCTGAAAACGGTGAAACTCGAAGGATAGCAATTTTATACTTCAATAGCTCCTATTAATTACAAGCAATACAAGGCAAATAATTATCTCTGCTTCACTTACGAGTTTCACGTAAAGATATTAATCAAAACCAATATTAATTACATAACTCAACGAAACATTGGCCAAATGTACTGCCTGTCCTTGAAAATCCTAACATTCGATATCTTAGTCTCTACGTAAAGATGAGTGCCGCTCAATCCAGTTTTTCTTTTAATTAAATAAGAAATTCAGGAAGAAACTGAACATTAATAAATCAATACGCCAGACTGTCGAAATATTCGTCTTTGAAAGTAATCATATAATGATCTGAATAAAAATTAGTTTTCAAGATTGTATATCTCCAGAGATATCGGTCAATAATAGAATCGGTCATATTATCTTTGGCCGATTCCGATACCGCGAATTCCGTATTCCTGAATAAACAGCCGATTCCTCCGATTTCGCGATGCCGATTCCGATTAATCGTCCCATCACTATATTATGATATATAATATAATATATATATATATATATATATATATATATTATATATATATATATATATATTATATATATCTATATAATATAGTATAGTATATATATATTATATATATATTATTATTACTATGGTAAACTGACCCAGTATTTGATCTAAATATTTTCTGAAAAAAATTCTCTAAGTTCAAAAAAAAATTCTAAGTTCAGAAAAGTTAGGTTAAGTTAGGTTTAAATTTTTAAGAAAAATTAGTTTAAGTGGCAGCTTCTGGCATAATTTTTTAGACAGCTTGCTACTAAAAGAATTTTCTTAAAAAACTTCAACTTTAATAACTTTTCAGAACTTAGAAATTTTTTTGAACTTAAAATAATTTCAGAAAATATTTAGATCAAATACTGGATTTTTTCCGCATATATATATATATATATATATATATATATATATATATATATATATATACTATTATATATATATATATATAATATTAAATACTATATAGTATATATATATATATATATATATATTGTAAATAAAAATTTAAAAACGGGAAAGAACTTGTCCGTCTATCTGCTGAACGTGAAACTTGCCAATCCTATCCTTAGCTTCGCATATATTTCTACTATAGCTAATTTAAATATATCAATAATATTTTCCATTATTTTCATTAGTTCATTGTAAGAAAATTTTGACTGAAATGTTCTAAAAATAGGGGACCTTCAAAGAGCAAACGTTCATTTGTGTATTGAAGCAAGTATTCGGAAACCAAACAATGAAAAAAACACTTTCCCTTTTCTGGGCTAAATAATTTTAAAATTGTATCAGTGGCATAAAACTAGTTCTCAACTAAAAGTGCAATAGACTCACGAAAAAGGAATAAACGACGTAATTATCAAAATGTCGCTACGATTGGCCACTCATTTCAGCCTTCAATCATTGGCTCAACGAAAGTTAAACGAAAATTCAAGTAGAGAATTCAAATAACGTGAATTAAACGTTGTGCGCGATTCACATACAAAGTTGGAACAGTACTAATTCATATTTTGAAAAGAACAGAAAAATTGAAGGAGTCGCTTTGTTTTTGAATGCTCGCTAGCAGATGCAAAAGTACTGTTCCTTAATAATTTGAAATGAATGAATCATGGTATGGAAATGTAGTGAAACTCTCTAGAACCTTAGAGAGAAATTCAGAAATAATCCTTAGATATGGACTATCAACATTCTACAATAGCGGATGTCATAACCTTTTAACCATGTTTTAACAATTACCATTAAACCAGCCTGACTTGTATTGAAAAATCTGTATCTGTGACCAAACTCTGCAACATCTGAACAAATCGTCACGACATTTGCTTGAAGATATATGAAGAAAGGGCAAACAAGACTAATTAGCTTACAGACGCAAACTTTGAAAACCGAACTTCCACGACCAAGATTTAACAGACTTGAAATGAGTATATTGTGATAAAGTAGCGCCTTATCTTAATCCAAGATACTCAGTGGTATAAATTTTTCATCGTCTGTACAATAACTGATAGTTAACAATATTCTTCTGCTCGGTTTTTAATGAACCGACATGAAAATTTGAAAAAAAAACATTTAAAGGATGATGAACAAGAAAGAAAACGATAGATGGATTCTTCACCAAAACCTAGTTCCAGTACGTGTACATCATCACTACCTGAGACACTGAGTATAGTTCTTGCTTTCATTAGTGAAGATGAAGAGGAGAATACCGCAAGCAGCACGTCTTTGGACTTCATAGAAAAGTAATCATAAAGAAAACATGAGCTGAGTCCACAGGAAGATGATCTTTAAAAGCGGCTGGAAATATAAATGCAAAAGTACATTCACAGATTTTGGCAACAGTTGCTTGTACGTCCCCAGGTGCCCTTCTTAGCAGTTGATGCCAGTGAACAACTTATTCAGCTTCCGCTGGGCAACATCTATGAAAACAGACGTGTCCGCCATCAATAGAGATAAAACCGAAAAAGGTTGTTTTTTTAATAATAACCTACCCATAATAAAATTAATAAGATTTAAGCTCATATAATAAAAATGCCAAAGTTCAAACAAAAAACTTATAAGAAAAATACAAAATATCAAAATAGAACATATTTAAAAATCTTAATAACAAAAAATCTTTACCTGAAGAGAACAAAGATTTTCTTCAAGAATCGCTTTTATTTGAGTCTCCAATATTCTCTTTCTGCATTTTTCCTAGTTTAGAATTCAAGGTCATTTTATTCTTGAAATAATTGCTATGTGGAATACTATATATTATATATAAATATATATATATATATATATATATATATTATATATATATATATATATATATATATATTATATATATATATATATATATATATATATATATATATATATATATATATATATATATACTATATTATATATATATATATATAATATATATATCTATATATAATGTTATATATATATATATATATATATTATATATATATATATATATAATATAATATATTATATATATATATATATTATATTATATGTGTATTATATTTATAATATATATATATAATATATATATATATATATATATATTAGTATATATATTATATATATTATATATATATATTTATTATATATATATATATATATATATATAGTATATATATATATATATAATTATATATATATATATATTATATAATATATATAATTATATATATATATAATAAAAACAAACGTAATATATATATATATATTATATCATATATATATAAATATATATATATAATTATATATATATATATATATACTATATTCAATATATAGATAATATATATATATTATTATATATATTATCATATATATATATATACAGATATATAATATATATATATATATAAATATATATATACTATCAATATATATATATAATATATATATATAATATATATATATATTTATATATATATATATATATATATACATATATTATATATATATATATATATATATATACTATATATATATATAATATATACTATATATATATATTATATATATATATATATATATATATATATATATAATATATATATATATATATAAGAACAAGTATATAAATATATATATACTATATTATTATATTATAATATATATATACTATATATATAATAATATATAATATATATATATATATATATAATATATATAATTATCTATATTAACATTATTATGTAATATATAACATATATTTATATATATATAATATATATATATATATATATATAATATATATAATATATATATATATATATATATAATACTATATATATATTATATATATATATATATATTTATATATTATATATTATATATATATATTTATTTATATATAATATATATATATATATAAATATAGTTATATAATTATATATATTTATATATAAGTAATAATATATATATTATATAATAATATAATATATAATATATATACATATAATTAAATATATACTATATATATATAAGTATATATATAATATACATAATCATAATTATATATTATAGTATAATAATACATATTTGATACTAATAACTTACTTTATATACTTATATACACGTACCTTATTGATACTTATCATCTTCATTCACCTATATAGTATTACTATATATAATTCATTAATTAATAAATCAATATATTATAAATATATCAGCACGACGTAGATTTCTAACTATATACGTACTAATTTACTAATTATACCACTTTATATTATTATCACTTAATAAATATCTAACTAACATATAATATATAGTACATACTAGTATAAAAGTAATACATAGTCAACATAAACTCTTATATTCAACACAATAAATACCATATATATACGTAATTACTCATCGATAACACGTATTCAGACACTGATTAAACCTATATATATCTATATATATCATAACACACATACAATATATAATATCCAATATGAGTCTATTCACTAACTCATCTTAAAATATTAATATTAAACTATCCACTATATCAAATTTTTCAAAGAGTCTACAACCACCAATCACTCAAAAACTCAAGCGTCCTAAAATTGAATAGCAAAAACTTAAGATAATATACAAGTATTTCAGATATTTAAAATTCTATTGAATAATACATACATATAATATTCATTCCATACATAATACCAACCACACTTATTTTTTAAACAGTTCCAAATAGTGCAAACTATTAACTCATCACATCCCGTTTCAACATACAAATCCTACACATCAACTACTTGTTTCTATCCGCACGGAAGTTATATTCATACAAATCTGAACAAACTGTTTTCTTTTTCATTTTTTTTCTCTATTATGATCTCAATTCCTTTAAGTTATCGGTAATTGTAATAAAAAGGAATTACATACCTCTCAGTAGGCGGTGAGGTCAATGAAAAATAAAAAGAACTCAATTGAACCATTAGTATCTACTATTAGAAACAACTTTTTCCATTCGAAAATAGGTCCATCATTCCGTCAATCTAATCTTATTGTCTTATTTGCCAACGACAAGCCATTTTTATGTAAGGTTCAAATTTCTGCACAATACCAAACTTGCACCAGTCTAAACATAAACTCTTGTGCGAGGAACTGAATCATACATAACTTTTAACTTACTTTTCCCTAAGAAACATTACAAATTAATTAATTCTATTGCAGCTTGGAACCTATTTCTAAATTTAAACAATTCTCAGACAATTTTTAATCGGTAATAAGAAACAAGCTCAGGGTATTATTCTGATCTGCACACGATCTCCTTTATATGAATTCAGCTTATTACCTCAGCAATCTCTCCAAAACAACCCTCAATTCCAGAATTTTACTAGAACACAGATCAGTACAAGGTTATTCCCGCCTCCCAGTTTCATAGCATGCAAAGTCACCATTCT